>PHNY01166836.1:655-16960 GCA_003724115.2 Anethum foeniculum | reverse complement strand
GTACTTTTTCTGGAAATAAGTAACTTATTTTTCATTTTGAAAATAAGATTTGATTTTCAATTCTTATAATAAATATTTATATTTGAATTTTTTTTTAAAAATATGAAATTTTGAAAAAAAAAAGTAACTTATAAGTGGAAAGCAGTTTTGCCAAACGGGACCTATGTGTCTTCTTTTGACTATTTAATGGTCAATTTGACCAAACTTTGACCAATTATTAAAAAAAAATTGTTAATTATTTTAAGAAACTGAAAAATATATTTAAAAGAGGATTAGATATACTTTTTAATAAAATAAGTTTTAGAATTTTCTTGATTATATAATATGCGTAATTTGTAGTCAAATATTGGTCAAGTTAACTCTTTAATAGTCAAAACAAGACACATAATATGAGATGGAGGGAGTATCAGATTTCAAACTCAGTCAAAGAAAACCGTAATAATGTAGTACTCACTCCGTCCCATTTAATTGTCTACGTGTACTGTTTGCACGCATTTCGAGGCTACTTAAGTGTAGTTTCATAATTTTTTTTTTGAATAAAAATTTAATGTTTAAACTTTTATTTAGAAAAAAAAATTTAAAAAAGATTGTGGAACTATACTTTAAAGAAGTCTTAAAAAACGTGCCAAAATGCAACGTAGAGAATTGAATGGGATAGAAGCAGTAAATTTATTGTCTACAGCTGTTCATTAACTGGGAGCTCTGTTAGGCGCGATAGTATTGCATAATATGAAGACACGTGTTTAGTTGCTGATATACTGTTTTAGTAATATTATAGATTATAGATTCAATACCCCTCTTTTTGATTTTATCAAAAAAAAATTATTAATTTTTTCAAAATCTTATCAAATTTTTATTTGGCCCAAAAGGGTTCCCAAAACAGTTCCAAATGACACATAATGTGTTTTTATTCGTGGAGCTCATGAATGCACGATGGGTCCATATAATTTATGAAAAAGTAGCCAATTATATACTGACAACACAACATTCGAAACAATTTCGGGAACCGTTTTTGGGACTCTAACATTTCTCTTTTTATAAACCTTTATAATCTTGCAACAGTCAAAGCAATAATAAGGATTGAGGGAGTGTCTCTGCCGACATACATACTTCCGTATACCTGAAGTATAGGCTGATCTGTAATCGGCTTATTATAAAGTCATTTATTCATCTTGTGCTTGTAAAATTAAATTGAAATAAAATTATTAAGTATTAGTAGACTGTAGATGCAGCAGATTTCAATGAATCTAAACGAATATCTTGCTAAAAACATGGTCATTATTGTCCTAAATCTGCAAGCATTTGTTAAGTGGTTGATGCTTACGCATCAGACAACGCAACTTCTGAAGCCATGAAATTGTATTGAATTGATTGGACATTTCTAAAGGATTACGAACAAAAAAGTATGTGGTGATAAAAGCGACCAAGCGGCTTTCTCATTCTTCAATCATTTAAATAACTTGTTCTATCTAATCTTAAAAAGGCTGCCTTTTAAGTAAAGTGGCTATCAAAGAAAACTACATTTCCACTTTTCTTGCACGGTTAAAATTCTAAAATAATTTTATTTTACATTTTTTACACAAGATTATTAGTTTATATATATGAGTAGAAATTTATGGAGTCCACCATTTTATTGGAATTCTCGGAGTTCATTTATGTTCTACAAATAAAATATCGTGTAAAACGTATTAAATTGCAAATCAAGTTTCACAATATCATCACTTCAATCTTGCAAACCTCATACATTTTACAAGTACAATATGTATGTTTTGCAACATGAACATGTTTTGTATAATAATATATTTTGCAATGTTCTACTTGTAAAATGTATGAGATTCACAAGATTTTCAATAAAATAGTGATTTTTGTAAAACATCATTCGAAAAATAATATGTTTTGCAGTATTTTCAGCTATATTTTACTTGGAGAATATTTATGAACTCCAATGAAACAGTGATTCCATAGAACTTAAGTCTGTATATATAAACAACAACTAATACATGTCAAAATAAATATACTCTTTACACAAAATTGTTGTATTGATGTATAACGGTTATAGTTTATGATGTTGCAAGAGAAGCTAAAATGACTATAGCACTTTTACAATTTAAGATCAAAAAATTATTTTGGTATTAAAATAGAATTTAAATATCAATACTAGTTTTATTTAATTAAACATTTTCAAATTTACCTAAGTTTTATATCTTTTTCCTAAATTTTATTTAAAACAAATCAACATTCATTTTATTTATAAAATGTGGAAATGATAGTTATAACGGCCTTTAATTCTAAATATAAAATCAATATTCATTTATTTATTTATAAATAAACGATCATAACTATATAACCGAGACTTAATTCAGTTAATCAACTGAGGACCATACATATGTTACTAATAGCAAGTTTAATGTTAAAACTAAATTGTTTTTAGACCAGAAAGTGTATATTAGTTCTTAAACAGGACTTCAACTACAATACTAATTTTATTTTATAATCAAACATGAATTTACCTAAATTTTAACACTCTCTGCCTAAATTTTTTTGAAAGCAAATTACCATTCATTTCGTTTATACTCCTTTTTTGTTTTATAAGTCGTTAAGATCATTCACATAGACCAAGACTAGGTCAAGTTCCTCACTTGTCCTTATATAATAGTATCTTTTTGAAACTACAAATATTCAAATTTAAAGAATGAACAAGGGCAATACCGGGATAACGGCCTCCTCAACTTTATCTAGGTATCCGAGAACGTCTTATATATTAAAACAAATAGAGAATTCTAAAATAACTTCCATTAATTCCTAAATTAATTCCTAAATGATAGTCGTTTTAATTTTTTTACATGTAATTTGAGGTGTAAAAATATATATTTTTATATATTTTTTTCAAAATTTTTTTTCTAAATAAAAGTTTAGCATTTATATTTTTATTATAAAAAGGAAATTTTAGAAAAAAATATGTATAAATATATTTTTTTACACCTCCTGTAAAAAGTCAAAGCTCATTTAGGAACTGAGGAAGTATAAAACAAAACAAAGGCAGTAGTAATTGGGCAAGTATAACTATAGTTATATTTTGTGCTAAATAAAGGATTAATTATTATATTGATAGGACTAGCTCTAGCTATATTTTGGAATGGCAATTTTACAATATATTATAGCTACAGAAACAATTACAGCACCTTGGTCTCAAAAAATCAGTGGTAAGAAAGAGCACATCTAATTATTTATGTCAAAACCCTCCTCTAGTTTAGAAGCACTTTAACTGAACAAAAGCTTTTATTGTAACAAAGCCACATGAGGGACTAACTAGTCATGAGAGGTCCTTGATAGTACTACAAGGCTTATTGAGCACCAAAGAATTAAGCTCTTGATCTGTACAATCAAACCATTCAAAAGAGTTTAGAAGAATAACAAAAGCGATGTGGACACTCCTCATTTAAGTTTGACAAACCCATGTCTGGTATTTCATTGTTTCTTTGTTCATCTTTTGGTATACAATTGCATGTTAAGTTGTAATATGATCTTTTAGACTATACTACTTAGGGATAACGACTATGCCAAGATATTTCACGTCTAAATTCGTTTCATTTATTGTTATACATATCACTGCAGGTCTGCAATAAACATATATATATATATATATATATATATATATATATATATCAAAACTTGCATAGGCACTGCAGTGTGTATACATATATCAATCAAATTTTAGTTATGGATGAAACATTCACCGTTCCTACCTAGTTATTAGTTATTAGTTATTGTGTATATGAGATTGAATTGTAACTTGTAAGTGTTCGTGTTACATAAATCAGTTACATTGTAATAATCGACAAATGTGTTTAATATGGAGGAACATATTTTACAAGAAAAGTATTAATTCATCAGGTGCGCTAAGATTTCTTGCATCGTTTATTTGTGAAAAACAAATTAAACAAGTATAACATTTTCACCTTCCAAAGTGTTGAACTATGTACATTACAGGACAATGCTATTAGACCTCCAGCTCACCATCCAGCTCATCATTCCTCTACATCAGCACAACCACTTGCTCCACTTGTACAGAGTTAATAGGAGATTAGATATTTTGTATATATAGATAGTTTGTTACAGATTTAGTTAGTTAGAATTTCAGTTTGTCTTTCTCTACAAGATATAGAAATGTAAATTTTCTCTAGTTTGGTCTTCTTCTTCTACTTACTGTAAATACTAGTTTATTAATGGAAGCTTGGTTTGAGCTAATGGCTACTCAAGCAAGTGCAACAACGAATGTTCAACTAAACCTAATGGAATTGACACAAGATCCGTCTAGTGTATACTTTCTGCATCCATCAGATAATATTGGCATGAAATTAGTTACTACACCTTTTGATGGTACATGTTATGAAAACTGGAAGCGATCTATGGTTATAGGACTCACAGCTAAGAACAAGATGTCTTTTATTGATGGAACACTTACTAAGCCTGTTATTACTGATCCTACATATAAGTCCTGGTCTCGTTGTAACAGTATGATAACTGGTTGGATTATTACTACTTTAGAGCCACAAATTGCAGCGAGTATATTGTATGTTGACACTGCTAGAGCCATATGGCTTGATCTTGAGGAACGTTTTGGTCAAGCATCTTCAGCACAGTTGTATGCCCTGGAACAAGAAGTTTTTCAGATTTCACAAGATGCTGTGACAATTTCTGATTACTATACACAGCTAAAGAAAATTTGGGATGAGATTGATAATCTAAAACCCTTGCCTAAATTATGTGAATGTGCAAACTGTACTTGTAACATCACTCAGAAGGTTCTCAAGTTGCAGCAAGATCAAAGGCTAATGATTTTTCTCATGAAAATGTCTAATGAATATGCAAATGTTAGGTCTCATATTTTGATGATGGACAACTTGCCAAATCTGGCTCAAGCTTACAGAATGCTACTTCAAGAACAGAGGCATAAGGAAACATCTAAATTGCCAAATGCACATGATTCTATTGCTTTTGCTGCTGACAGAAATCAGAACAATTTTAGATCCACTAATTTTCAGAGATTTCCAAACAAGAATGTTTCTAATTTTTCTGCTAGAGGTTATCCTAACACTGCTTCTCAACAAAGGAGAATGTCCTATTTTTGTGACTATTGCAAGATTTCTGGTCATAGCAAAGAAAGATGTTTTAAGCTGAATGGTTATCCACCTGGTTTTAAGCCTTCTCAGCCAAGGAAATTTGCAAATTGTACTGTTGCAGATGGTTCTGAGGACAACCAGATTCAGACTACAAAAGATGTTTCAGATACTACTGTAGGTGCTTCATCTTCTCCCACTATCTCAGTTGATCAATATAATCAGCTCATGTCTTTGCTGGCTCAAACAAATACCAATGATCAAGAAACTTCATATTTTGGAAATGCTTTGTTAGCAGGTACTCATTGTCTTTTATCCTCTACACATGTTAATAACTGGATAATAGATAGTGGTGCTTCTGACCACATGTGCTCTTCTCTGGAATTCTTTCATACTTTTCAAGAGATTCATTCCAACAATAGTTTTATAACTATTCCTGATGGTACCAAGATTAAAGTTACTCATGTAGGCCATATTAAACTTGTCAATTCTTTGGAACTTAAGGATGTTCTTTTTGCTCCATCTTTCAAGTTTAACTTGATTCTGTTCACAAGCTTGTCAAAGATACTGCTTATACAGTGTTTTTTAACTCTAATTCTTGCTTCATTCAGGAGCATTCGATGAGTCAGCCCCTACTTCTTGGTAATTTGTTTCAAGGTCTCTATTTTGCTGATGAAGATCTTTTCTCTTCTTACAAAGTTCAATCATCTGCAATTTTAGCATCTCATGTTTCTAATCCTATTGCTAGTGTTGTTAGTTCTAAACTCGATGAGGCAAAATTGTTACATCTTCGCTTAGGGCATGTGCCATATCATAAGCTCAGTACTATTATTGAAAATGTTGATACTACATTACTTTCTGATTGTATTTGTGCTATTTGTCCTGCTGCAAGACAGCACAGGTTGTCATTTGTTTCCAGTGAAATAAAATCCACCAAAATATTTGAACTCTTACATATTGACGTCTGGGGGCCATATCACACAAATAGACACGATGGTTGTCGTTATTTTCTGACTATCGTAGATGATTTTAGTAGAGCTACTTGGGTCCATCTTATGAAAACCAAGGTAGATTCAGTTTCAGTCATTGGACATTTTCTTCGATTTGTTAATACTCAGTTTAATTCTATAGTCAAAATCATTCGGACTGACAATGCCTTAGAACTTTGTCATGGTCAAATTCTTATCTTTATCAGCAGTTTGGTATCTTGCATCAAACTAGTTGTTTAGACACACCCCAGCAGAACGGGATTGTTGAAAGAAAACATAAGCATCTCATGGAAACTGTTCGTGCCTTATTTTTTTCATCAAATTTACCTTCCAAATACTGGGGTGACTGTGTCCAATGTGCTGCATTCTTGATAAATAGAATGCCAGTCAAACATTTGAATAACGTCACACCATATGAAAAATTATTCAATCAGAAACCTGATTACTCATATCTCTGTTGTTTTGGTTATCTTTGTTTCACTTCTACTTCCAAACAGCACAGAACCAATCTTGAACCTAGAGCACATCCATGTGTCTTTTTAGGATATCCTGCTGCAACAAAGGGTTATAAGCTCCTCAATCTGGTTACACATAAAATCATAGTGTCTCGAGATGTGAAATTTCATGAAAAAAACTTTCCATTTCATATGTCCAAGCTTCCTAATATTCCACCAACTCAATTCTTTTTACCCACACACACTCCCTATGAGTCTTTTCATCATGATGATATTCCTGATGTTTTTGTTCAACCTAATAATGTTCAATTTTCATGTACACATAATAATAGTACACTTGATACTACTTCTGTTAATACTTCTGATTCTTCACATTGTCTTTTACCGTTAAGACGGTCAACTAGAGCTTCAGCTAAACCCAATCATTTAAAAGATTATGTTTGTAATCTAGTTTCTTTTGAATCGTTACCATATGTTCATCGTTCTTTGCTTGCTCATACCTCGTCTATCAAAGAGCCTGACTCATTTGCTCAAGCAGCTACTGATCCCAACTGGATACAGGCTATGAAACTCGAACTGCAAGCTTTAGAAAGTAATAATACCTGGGATGTTGTTGCATTACCACCTGGAAAAAAATCGATTAGCGGTAAATGGGTGTTCAAAACAAAACTGAGAGCGGATGGATCCATTGAACGATTTAAAGCTCGTCTTGTTGCTAAGGGATTCAATCAGAAATATGGTATAGATTATCAAGAGACTTTTTCCCCAGTTGTTAAAATGGTCACAGTAAGAAGCATTCTATCTTTAGCAGCCAGCAAACAATGGAAAATCTATCAGCTTGATGTAAATAACACCTTTCTTCATGGAGAGTTACACGAAGAAGTATATATGAAGATGCCTGAGGGTGTCCCTAATCCAGAAGGTAAGGTTTGTCGTCTCAAAAAATCAATTTATGGGCTAAAACAGGCTAGTAGAGAATGGTTTGCAAAGTTACTTCATGAGTTAAAATGCGAAGGTTATGTCGAGTCAAAAAATGACTATTCTCTGTTTACAAAAAGGTCTGGTACTCATATTACCATAGCTGCTGTTTACGTGGATGATATAATAATCACTGGTAGTGATTTAGCTACTATCACTGCTTTCAAAGAACATCTCCATAAGTGCTTTGGAATTAGAGATCTTGGTTATCTGCATTTCTTTTTGGGATTTGAAGTAGGCTATATAGACAAAGGGATTGTTCTTACTCAAGCAAAGTTCACCAAAGAGTTACTTGCAGAATCAGGAATTACCAGTTTTAAATCCGTTGCTACACCATTGCCTCTCAATCTAAAATTATATGCAGACAATGGTGATTTTTACTAGGATCCAGTTTTTTACAGAATTCTTGTTGGGAAGCTTAACTTTTTAACAAATACTCGGCCTAACTTGGCCTATTCAGTACAGACTTTAAGTCAGTTTATGCATACGCCTCGTCAACATCATTTTGAAGCTTTGCAACATGTTTTACATTATGTGGCTGGGACTGCTGGTCAAGGTATTGTACTCAATGGCACTGATAATTTAACTCTGCAAGCGTATTCAGACTCTGATTGGGCAGCTTGCCCTAACACCAGATGATCAGTCTCAAGTTATCTCCTTCTTCCTGGTTCCTCACCTATTAGTTGGAAATCAAAAAAACAATCCACATTATCCAGATCATCCTCTGAAGCTGAATACAGAGCTATGGCAGCAGCTGCATCCGAGGTTGCTTGGTTAGTTCGATTACTTGGTGACATTGGTGTTCATAACTTGCAACCAATTACTTTGTTTTGTGATAACCAGTCCGCTATACATATAGCAAAAAATCCCGTTTTTCGAGAACGTACAAAACACATAGACATAGATTGCCATTTTACTTGTGAGAAGGTTATTGAAGGTTTAATTCAGATGTCTTATTTACCTACTACTGATCAATTGGCTGATGTTTCTACAAAGGTTTTGCCTTCTTCTCATTTTAATAACCAGTTGAAGTCCAAGCTCGGTATGTCTTCATCCATCCCTAACTTGAGGAGGGGTGTTGAACTATGTACATTACAAGACAATGCTATTAGACCTCCAGCTCACCATCCAGCTCATCATTCCTCCACGTCAGCACAATCACTTGCTCCACTTGTACAGAGTTAATAGGAGATTAGATATTTTATATATATAGATAGTTTGTTACAAATTTAGTTAGTTAAAATTTCAGTTTGTCTTTCTCTACAAGATATAGAAATGTATATTTTCTCTAGCTTGGTCTTCTTCTTCTACTTACTGTAAATACTAGTTCATTAATGGAAGCTTGATTTGAGCATTCATTTTCATTGCGTTTAATCTGCAACTTGTAACACAAAGCTAGTATCTTTATATGGCCAAAATCATTTGTTATTCTCAGCTATGGATCATAACATAACTTACTAAAAAACCACATATTTACAATGTAAATATCGACCTAATTAAGTTCCCTGATCAGTTCAACTTAATTAACTCCATTTCTTCTTTTTTTTCCTAGAACCTCTATACTGAGGTTATGCTTATTGTTTATGTGAAGTAGTCATTATTTAAACAGTAAGTTAATATGCTCCAGCTATGTAAAATATGAATGATTGATAAAGAATGATATTATGTAAAATATGAATGATCGATATTACATAAAATAGTCATTATTGTCTTATTGGTGTTTCTAATTCAGTTTTTCTTATAATGTTGGTTGTATATTAAAAAATATGAATGATTGATAATGATAGCTGACGTATTCACTTTTATAGTTTTTGTAAAAAAAATTAGATTTTGATTGCATATAGTAAACTTCTTTTAAATTATCTAAAATTTTAGAGAGGGGAGAAAGGATTAGAGATATAAAAGGTAAAATTCATTTGTAAAACTAAATGCCAAGACATAAAATAAGCCGCCCCTGCTAATGTATATATATGAGGTAGACTATTTACGGATCGTGTAAAAAACAATCAACACTTAAAGTTGGTTCAAAATATTTGCTAGAGTCTAAAATTACAATAAGTTGAAAATAAATAATTCAGCTAAAACAAGAGAACAAGAACTCATAAAGTCTTGTCTACAATCACGAAGAGATACAATGACATTATAATTCTTAACATACTTACTCCCTCCGTCCCAAATTACTTGTCCACTTTGACTTTTACGCGTATTTTAAGGTACATTTACCGCATAGCTCCGTTGATTATTTTTCAAATTTTCTTTTTATGAATAAAAGTTTGAATCTTAAATTTTTATTCAGAAAAAAAAATTTAAAAAATAATAAATGGAGTTATGCAATCAATGCACCTTAAAATACGCGTAAAAGTCAAAGTGGACAAGTAAATTGGGCCGGAGGGAGTATTACATTTCTCGCACAAACATATATATATTTACATATGCCTCAATCATACAATTCGAGCACAGGATCAATTTTCTTTATTCACAAATTAAAAACCAAGCTGTAAAGGTCGAGAAAGAAACAAAAAGGTATATGAACGTTATGTAGACCTAGTTCTTAGCTCCAGGACCAGGATTCTGGTGCAGTTGCTGATATAATGCGGCCATCCGACTATATGCATCCATTGTCATTGGCTGCAAGAATTTTTTAAGAAAAAAAAAAAATCTCAATTCATTGATCCAACAATGGCATTGCCACTACTACTGTTCAAACATTAAAAATCACTGCATGTTATTCACTTTAGATGTGCTAACCTGAGATTGGCATGCAGCAAGAAATGTAGACATAGGATCCTGCATAACTGAAGCTGGTGCGTGTAAGCGGTGATCCACCCTGCCTCCTTCCCATGAATTTAAGGGGGAGATGAACGCGGAGGGATGAAGAACAGATGGGGACACTGCAGGGCGGCATGCCATGGCGGTGTTTAAATCCATGACATGTCCCATACCCATACCCATTCCCATGCCCATACCCATCATAGGGGCCATCATTGACATCTGGAGCTGTTGTTGCATTGCATATGGTAACATCATAGGAGACATGCTCATTCTATTCATCATACTCACTTGTGCTTGAAGTTGCTTTAGGTATTCAATTACTTCATCAAGCATTGAAGCTTTATCTGTCTGAAATAATTTGTTGTTCATAAAACCCTTGGTTAATTTGAAATCAAAATTATAATTTACAATTTGAGATAGATTAATTAAGAGCTAGTGAAAATGTACAAACAACTAACAAGTGGGAAGGCATTAATGTGACACACTGAACTTGTAGCAACAGTTTTCTTCCTCTTTTATATTTGTGGACTAGCTTTCTTGGATATATTCTATAAACAAACGGATACATTAAGTTTGGACCACACCTTTCCATGACATTTCTATTGCTTTAATTGACCTTAAAATAAAGACTACCCGCTCCCATTTTATATGTTCATTTTTATTAATTTACGTATATTAAGAAAAAAATTAGTGGGGTCATATTTTTTATCAAATACTCTTATTTATCACAAAAATTTAGAAAAAAAAATTAAATAAAAATAACAAATATATATACGAATAATTTTGAAAAATTACCGTTAAATATGCAGGGAAATAAGAGAGGAACTTATAACAAATTTTTTTCTTTTAAATAGACGTGTATAATGGACTGAGAGATTATACTATATTGGTTAACTTGTCGGTCAACTTACGTACATCTATATGCGACCAAAATCCAAACAGCTGACAGATATGCTGACACTAAAAAATCTCAATGTTTTTTTGTTACTGTGATTCTTAAACTCGGGATGTATTGATATTAGACTTAATGTAGTTGGGTATATCTAAAGACAAATCTAATACCTAACAAAAAAAGACAAATCTAATATATTTATAATAGATATCATATTATGTCAATGCTGATATTAATTGCGTAGAAAAGGAAAATGAACATATATTAGATGCTTACCTTACTAGAATTTGGAACCAGCTTCTGCAGTGTCTTCATTCTTTGGTTAATCTTATCTCTTCGTTTCTAGGAAAACAATAAGATATTGAATTTTATATATACAAGTATATATATATATGAGTGTTAACATCCTAATTATTAATAATGCACATAAAATAGCAAATACCCTTTCGGATTGATTATGGACGGCAGCTGCTCTAGTTCTTTTGGCTGAAACTGATGATTTCCCGTTTGTTTTCTTCTTTGTTTGTTCATCAACTGTCACTCTCTGCAAACACATTTCTAGTTTAGCCCCATATTAATATCAATCAAATATATAATAGCTAGAAATGTGCAACCTGAATTAACTAACTTAACTAACTAACCATTTAAATTTCTAAAAAGTTTTGTTGAAATATCATACTTTAAAAATAAAACATACGAATTACTCAAATTAATCAAAAAGTTGTCTAAGCGAATTCGGTTTCTTATATATGTTGTAATTCTACAAATTAATCATTGATTTCTCACCGTTAACAAGTTATAGTGTTAGGCTATATGTATGTTAATGTAGTAAAATTTATAGCATTCTTAAATAATTAGTTGTATTTTGTGAACTATTAATTAAATTCACACTAATTATCAAACATGTTTGATAGTCTGGCCAATGTAAATCACCTGACGTTTGCTATGACAAACGGAGTCGTGGTCTTCACCGGTAAACTGTTTGCCGGAGCTTGTGTTTCCGGGAGAACCCGTAGAGGTAGAAGTAAACCCTCCGGCCCCAAGTTCCTTGTCACACGTATCAACCGTCACCTGCCGACTATCTTTACAAAACGTTGCACTCTCAGATACACTATTGTCAGGGCAGCTACTCCACTCATTTGCTACAGGCACCTTGACACGCTGTGCCCTCGCCTTGTCAATTGGCACAGTGGCACCACTACACGACTCAACATGTGTGCCAAAACCCGAGTCCATGGCGACCAAGGAGGACCCCTCGCGCATGTTTGTGCAAGGAACTAGCGCATCCACTATCCCAGTGGATGAGGCAGTGACTTTAGTAGTTGCGGCGGTGGTAGTGGCCAACATAGATTTGTGGTTGTTAAACCATGGCACGAGTTCGTTGTTGGAATTTCCGAGCAATTTTTGGTTGGCTTGATCAACTATGGACTCTAGGGTGCCGCCAACACATGTCTTATCCCACATGTACTTGTTTGTAGAAGGCAGTCGTGGTTGCCCTAGACCATGCATAGATAAGTTCCCATTTTCCCACGTCAGCTCCGCTACTTCATAATCTGACCTGAAAATTTACACCGGGTTATAAGATAGTAGAATGGTATATTATTGCCACAGAAACAGTAACAACCTTGCATCACACTTGGAAAATAAAGAATAATAATGATAGTAGAATAAATTTTACAATCATGAGAATATGTAAGACCACTACTTTTTGGGATTGAAGGACAGAGTTCCAAGATCTTATGACTCTCATGTGGACAAATATGTCATTTTAAGTGAGTAATTAACTCTCTTGAAATCTTAATGTGTCACCAAAAATTCAATTGGATCATACATCTTTATGCCAGAGAGGCATGCACAATATACATAGAGAGAGTGTGTGCCACTACGTAGGAGCAAACGAGAGAGAGAGAGAGAGAGAGTCTGTACGTAGGAACACGGGGAGTCAAAGGGAAAGAATTGGATTCAGAGGTGAGCTTCACACTACCATCAAGATCCCAGCCAGGTACACACTGACTCATCTTCTTGATCAGAATAGAAAAATTGGTGAATATTGCGGCTCTTATTTGATTGTTCTTCAATTAACCATAAAATAATTGGTTCGTACTTTGAGTTGGGAGGGGAGAGAGAGAGAGAGAGAAGAGCTAGTAGCTAGAATCTAATATAGATTGCATTGGCATTTGACATATGTGGCTATGGATGGTGGGTACAGTTGTGCATGAAAGCAGTTTTTAGCTATTTAGTTTAAAGAGAGAAGTAGATAAGAAGATACAGTTACAGAGGGAACAAATGGTCCATGTAATTAGTGATTACAGAAAGAGAAAAGAGAAAAGGAGAAAAAGAGGTGGTTGTAGCTGGTAGCTGGAGATGTCTAAGTGCTTGTTTGGCCCTCCATAAAATTCACTTAAAGTTGTTAAACGCTCATTTTGAAATGATGCTGCATGTTTGGGTAATTTGACAAACGCCCTTCTTATATTAGATAAGCAGAAAGCAGCTGAGGAGTACACTTTCATTCACCTTCGCCTTCTTTTTATTGTTTTGGAAAATGCAAACGGTCCCAACTCCCAACCATATACTTTTATATTTTAAATAATTTTAAATAGAGATTTTCGTGTATTAGTTTGTCTTAATATTTGTATAATTAGATTTTAACTTTTAATTTATTGTTTATGTGCTACAATTTTTATGTATTAAATGAAAGTTTTAAATCTAATAAGTTTATAATAATATTTTAAAACATATCAATAATCTCAAAAAAAAAAATCAAAAATACATTGTGAAATATAAGGGTCCTTTTATACATATGTATTTAAAGTTCAGAATTTTAATGTTTTTAAATTTTAATTTATATTTTATATACTAAAATTATTATAACAAAATTTTTAATTTTTTTGAACTTACAAGGTATGATTTACCAAACACATCAACAACTTATAAGTAAAATTATCTAAACGCCTAAATAACTTATAAGTTATGATTTACATATCACTTATATGACACTTTTTTACTTTAAGTCATAAGTTACATTTTTTAAGAAATCTCAAACGAGCCCTAAGTATCTTTTCGAAGTGACTTAATAAGCAAGTGGATGACTAATTCACCATGTGAATTTTGTATTGCTGCGAATAAAGGACACTCATCCATGTCTCTTCTCAATCATGAGATACCTCCTTTCTACGTACCTTTTCATATTATATCAATAATTATATATCCGTGTGCTCTATTATTAAAATCAAAACATAGAACATAAAAAAAAATAGTCATTAACATCCCTCCTTATAAAAATTCAAAAATTACACAACTCAATAAAAAATATATTGCTAATTTATTAGAATCAATTTTTTATAATTTTATCTATCATTTTTTATCAAATATCAATGGCTTACTAACATGAACATGATGTGCACGTACGTGGAATCGAAATTTTAAGATTTTATAAATCAATAATTGGTGGAGCGTATATATCAAGTTCAATTTTAAGTTGTTGTGGTAGACTTTGGAGAATGATGTATACATTGTTTTGGAGTATAATCTGAACTATTTAGTTGGTTTATTATGTTTTGTTTATTAAATAAGTGTATGTATTTATTTTAAATACAAGAAGACTAAGTCATATTTGTTAGCGTGTTTTCAGGAGAGTTTTAATCGTGGAATTAAACTGGGTAGTTGTTCCTGGTTTATCTGACCACTTCTTTTTGATTTTGTTTAAGTAGTATTTCCTTATCCTAGTATTAAGTAAGAAGTTTGTAATCTCTTTTATGTAAGTTGCAGTTTTTCCAATATATAAAACTGAGTTCGTCTCATATACATGTGTTGATATATTGCTGCAGATTTTATTCATATATCTGTTTCAGGTTCTACAATCTGGTATCAGAGCAGCCAGTGGTCAATACGCAGTTGTGAGAAGAGTAAAGGGTGAGGAAGATGGATGCGAACAAGCTGAAAGGAGGATCTGTTGGTTTGAGTTATCCATTGTTAACAAGAGAGAATTACACTACTTGGGCTATGAAGATGAGAGTTTTTATGTAGACACATGGGGTGTGGGAAGCAGTTGAACCCACTGATCCAAAAGCCGTGATCGAAGGGAAGATTGATAAGATAGCATTAGCCATAATTTATCAAGGGATCCCTGAAGATGTGCTGTTATCTTTGGCTGAGAAGAAAATAGCGAGAGAGGCCTGTGATGCAATAAAAACTTTGAGTCAAGGTGCAGAACGAGTGAAGGCAGCGCGAGTTCAAACATTGAAAGCAGAATTTGAGGCAATGAACATGAAGGACAGTGATAGCCTCGATGATTTCTACATGAAAATGAAAGGACTGGTGTCAAACATCCGTGCACTGGGAGAAAATTTGAGTGAAAGTTATCTAGTGAAGAAACTACTTCGTGCAGTTCCGTCCAAGTTTCTCCAAATTGCTTCTACTATTGAGCAATTTGGAAACTTAGAGACGATGACAGTGGAGAAAACGATCTGGTCACTCAAGGCCCACGAAGAAAGGCTAAAGGGAAAGTCTGGGACCCCTAGTGACCAACTATTGTTAACAGAGGACGAGTGGCTGAAGAGAGAATGACACGAAGGGAAACTTTTATTTACAAGAGAAGAATGGCGAAACAGGTCTGGGAAGGGGATGTCAGGTGGTTCATCAAACTCACGCGGGCGTCTGGGACGTGACAAAAGTCGTGTAAGGTGTTATAATTGTCAATAATTTGGGCACTATGCAGTCGAGTATCGCAAGGCAAGGGGTGAGAAAGAACAGAAAGAAGAAGTAAACCTAACACAGGTTGATGCAGACGGGGATGAGCCTACGCTGTTGTTAGCAAAATGTGATGAAATTGATAGGAAAAGGGTGTAATCTTCCTGAATGAGACAACTCTGGTGCCAAAACTAAAGTCGTATGGAGGTAGTAGCGGAGGCACAAATGTTTGTTAGCTCGACAATGGGGCAAGTAACCATATTACGGGGCAACGAAGCAAATTCTCTGATCTGCATGAAAGTGTAACTGGGGAAGTGCGTTTGGAGATGGTTCTGGAGTAACAATCAAAGGTAAAGGTATTGTACCTATAACACCCATTGTACCATATAATCATCTTCATGCGTTTCTAA
>PHNY01166834.1:4951-15419 GCA_003724115.2 Anethum foeniculum | reverse complement strand
GGCAGCAACTTCGTCAAACCACGCAGAGTTACTAGCAATTCATGAAGCAAGCAGGGAATGTATTTGGTTAAGGTCTGTCATCCAACATATTCGAGAATCATGTGGATTATCAAGTATATCAAACAGTCCTACAGTTTTATTTGAGGATAATTCAGCTTGTATCAGACAATTAAAGGAAGGATATATCAAAGGGGATCGAACAAAACACATCTTGCCAAAATTCTTCTACACGCATGAACTACAAGAGAATGATGACATTGATGTACAACAAATTCTCTCATGTGATAATCTGGCAGATCTGCTTACAAAATCATTACCTACATCAACTTTCCAAAAGTTACAAAATAATATTGGAATGCGGAGACTGAAATCATTACTATTACAAGATGTCAAATTGTGAGACGTTTTATTCAGGGGGAGGCTGCACTCTTTTTCCTTCTTCAAGGTTTTTATCCCACTGGGTTTTTCCTTGTAAGGTTTTAACGAAGCAGTCAATCTTTGTTATAACTCACATTGACAATCAAGAGGGAGTGTTGTAATATGAATAAGAAAGTGATTGTCAAATTCATCTAGATGAATAAAGCTGTAATGTGCATTACCAATACAAGAGCTATTACCAATACACGAGATGTAATTAAAAAGCCAGTAGACAAAAGTATTAAGCTATCTTCATTTCATACTTAAACTGGATATTTAGATAGCCTATAAATACTGTACGTGGTTTACATTTTGCAGTTGTACAAAAAGGAAGTAATAATACATAAACTTTCATTCCTCTGTCTTTGTACTAGCGCACATAGTTTTACTTTCTTCTTATAATATTATTATATAAATTTTATAACATAAATCACGTTTTCATATTAAAGCAATGTTCAGAATTTGTATCAGAACAGTACATAAAAAATAAAATAAGGACTATAAAAGCAATCAAGTAACAGTAACAGTGTCTTTAGTCTTTATAATATTGTACAAGTACTAAGCTGTATACAGACAAGCATGAGTTGGGATGATAGTATCAGTCCACACAAATATAATTTACTGATTTACTCATGAATATGAAATAATATGATTTAATGTTAACAAACTGCAACTAGTTCATTTTCGTGCACGAGAACCCAATCCAACTAAGTTCTCGCCAAGATCTAAGCGCCCATCGTTGCTCAATATCTCAAAGATGTCTTTTGATACGACATCATAACAAACTGCAACTAGTTCATTTTCGCTGCACGAGAATCCAATCCAACTAAGTTCTCGCCAAGATCTAAGGGGCCATCGTTGCTCAACATCTCAAAGATGTCTTTTGATACGACATCAGTAAAGGCTGGCTCGTTGGAACTGCAATAAATAAAAAAGATTCTTAATGCCTGCAAAGATTAGTATCAGTTTCAAACAGTATAAAATCCTTGGTTCTAGTAAGGATACGTGTCCAGATGTTGGAGTTGGCGATATTTTAAACTTCTACATACTTTTTAGCCTAGTATAAGTGTCTGAGCATCCACCATGGCACTCGAAGAAAAACAAAGAGTTGGTTTATTAGAGATAAATCACGAGTTTAATCTCCAACTACCTTCTGCCTATATGTCATCTATACAAGCACATGTAAAGCTGTACAAATCATGAGTAAGCACATGTAAATATGTAATGTGCTATAGATTTTAAATTCTGATAATGTAATTGAAAGACTGAAAATTAAACCCAACTTAAATTTTATTGTATGGCCCAAAGTACGTACTACTCCCTCCGTCCCACCCAATTCTTTATATTGGGGGACGGGGGCTCGACACGCATTTTAATGCTCCTATAAAGTATAGTTTTCTAAATTATTTTTAAAAAAAAATCCTTCTAAATAAAAATATGATATTTGAATTTTTATTCAAAAAAAGAAAATTGTAAAAATAAATTATAAAACTATACTTTATAATAGGCTTAAAATGAGTGCCGAGCATGAGAAAAAAACTGTAAAAAAAATGAGTGGGACGGAGGGAGTACTAGGTAATACATAGTTGTCTTGCGAGTAAAATAATAGTAATATTTTACTACTAATTCATGGAATAGATTGGTGTATTGGGTAGCTCGAGGCATGAAATTAAAATAAAACACGAAGGGAGTTTGTTCTTGATGCAGCACGCACATATATGATTTATCTGCCTCTACAGTAAAGGATGAATCTGAAATTTAGTGCTGCAATATTTGGGCCTCATACATGTAATTATACAGTGATACAGTGTACTGATAAAATATATCATTCATATTCCCATTTATAAATAGAGGATGAAATTGTAAATTTTTTTCTAGAGAAAAGCAGAAGCAGTTATGATAAAAAATATTGTTCAACAGAACTGCTTAAGGTGTTCTTGCTCTACTTCCTCGAATTTGGATCTCTAATGTTCAGATTTAATGTGAATCTACACATCAGAAAAATTAAAATTTCTGAAATTAACCAGTATCAAATGCAAAAAAAAGAAAACAGACAACAAGCATTAGAGTTGTTTATCTGTATTTAGAAGCCAAAAAGAGCGTTAATTAGCATTGAGTCGAGAAGAAATAATTGGGAATTTATCAAAAATATCAAGTTTGAGTATTTATTTTTTTTTGCAAAAATACCATCTTATATAATTTCTTGCATATTTACTATAATTTTAAAAACAAAAGCAATTAAATTGCAATAGTACAGTTGCAACTCGACTTACACTTTTCTTAACTTTCTCACCCATGTTCTTCGCGCTCTCTCTCTCTCTCTCTCTATTCTTTATCATATTTTTTCTCTCTACTCTTCACTTGTCTGATTCTCGTTTCAAGTTCGATTTCATTACACATATCATACTTTATTTTGTACGGTGATTTCATCTCTTGTGATTCTATGTTTTTTTGATGTTATATACATACATCAGCTTATATATACATATAAAAACCCTAACTTTTCAAATCTCTTGATTATAATTCTTGAAATTTATATAAGTTTCGTGTATGTTTTGTACATATTTCTACTTAATTGAGATGTGCTAGTTGTTAGTTAGGGTTTTAATTTTACAATATGTTCAATTTTCAATTGTTGTGAAAGCTTATGTGATTCCATTTGATTGATTAATGTTTGTCGTGAATTTTTTGTGGTTGATTTTTATTTCATTTTATTCAAGATGTTTATTTGTTTTTTACATGATTTTAGTTTCCAAATCTGTTGTTAGCTGTGTATTGCCCTGTTTAGCTATTTTTCATAGTTTTTTTTTTTTATTTTTGTGCAATATTATGATAGTATGGTTGTTCCATAAATTGTTACCTTGTATAAGTTACATTTTTGTATTATAATTTGTTTTTGTATTTTGAGCTTTGTTAGTATTCATATTATTCTAATGTTTGTGAAGGTTTATGCCATTGCATTCGACACCATGGAGTATGGTAGCAGATTTGTCAAACTTAGTTAGTGTTAGTGTTTTTTAGATAGTTTTTGATTTAAATATTTAGTTGTTTTGTCATAAGTAGTTGGTTTAGGTTGTTAATTTTGTATCTGTGGAGTTGTTCATGTGAATGATTATTTAAAATTTTATTTTGTAGCATGTTGAAGTGTTTTTTTATTATCTGAGAAAGTTGTCAAAGTACCGTCTAGATTTTCGGATGAGATTTACTTTAACTGACTGCAAGTTGTATAAAAAATTTGTTTTTATGTTTGCTGAGATTTCAGAAGATGAAGATGATATTTAATTTAAGATTAGTGGAAAGCAAGACATTTTCAGACGTGATAAATGGACATTCGCTGCCTTTTGGGTAGCTGAGCAAAAGCATTGGTTTCTTGTTATATTGAACTTTAGTGAAAAGGAGTAATGTTAAGTTAAACATTCTCGTATGGTGTTTGACTGATTGTGAAGAATGATCTGCTTCCATTGTGTATATTACCCCCTCATTTCTTGCTCCTCAATCAATTTTTACGTAAGTGACATCAATTTTTCTATTAAGTGCCATATGGAAAAGTCAAAGACTGATTGTTTCAGATTGATTATGTAGAATGATTTCATGGAACATAAAAGTGATTTTTTTTCCTTAAATATAATTTTTGTTTTGTTGTATTTAAAAACCTTTTAGTTTATGATTTTTCTATGTTTATTTTATGCATGAATAGTTGTGTACTTATGATATCAATTACAGAGTATTTAGTTAGGCATATGGACTTCCCCGATGCTTCTTTTGACATCTACTCATAGAACTAGGCTTGCGTTTTTGTTTCATTCCTATGAAATGGAAAAGTATATGTATGAATATGAAAGCGAGCCTGGGTATCTTGAACAGTGCAATGGAGATGGACAGGACTTCTTCGATGGTTCTTTTAAAATATATATACAAATAAAACTAGTCTTGTATTTTTATTATTCCTATGGAATGGCAAAACACATGTATGGATATGAAAGTGAGTCTGTGTATCTTTTAGAAGTTGATGGCGATGGACAGAATCTTGCGAAAAGGTCTTCTCCAAAAATGACCAGGGTGGAAGGATTCTAACCAGAAAGAAAAAGATGACAAAGACTTCTCCAAAGACCAAAAAACAAATGAAGATATAGCCAAGTTACAAAACTAGAACAGTAGATTTGATTTTATGGTTTAAAGTTGTACCTTTTAGTTGGTTACATTTTATTGTTTTTAGTTAACTTGATATTATAAAACTGATGATGTTGCTGAAATTTGAAAAGTTTATAGTCATGCTTCATCTTGTAGTTTGTTAGACTTTGAAACGTTATTAGAAATATTAGATTTGGATTATGAATTTGCAAGAAATGTTAACGAAGAATTAGTTGCATTTGACATTTTGTAGAGGAGGCCCCGCAGGGGTCACATTTTAGTTACATGAAAGAATGTTAAACCCAAATTTCAATTTAGTTGTACAGTTAATTTTAGTTGCACGGAAAGTTAAATATAGTTGCAACCTTATTTTTAAGGTTGAATATAGTTGCATATATAGTTGAACGGAAAATATTAATGTTATACTCCAACACAGTGGAGTGAAATGAATTTAGTTGCATATTTGTTTGAATTTAGTTACTCTAAAGTTATTTATGCTCAAAGTTTCGCATTGTGCCATTAAATTTACCAGTTAAAAGCAGTTGAATATTTGGTTGAACATAGTTACCTTTATATTTAGAGGTTTACAATATAGTTACATGTATGGTTGAATGTAGTTGCACTTATGGTTCATTTAAGTTGCATATGGTTGAAAGTAGTTGCAAAAGTAGTTGCATATTGTGTATTTTGATTAATGTAGTTTTTTTTTGTTTCAAGTTTGTTTTTATGGTTTATGCTTTATATTTTAATGTTAATGATTAGGATTTATGTATAAAATTTAGGGTTTATGATTTTGATTTTGTGGGTTGAAAGAAGTTGTACGTATAGTTGAATGTTGCACTTATGGTTGAATTCAGTTACACATGTGGTTGGATATACTTGCACATATGGTTTAATTTATTTGCAATCTTGGTTTATCGAGGACCCTAATTCAACAGTTTTCTGTTGAATTTTAGAAAATATTCACTTGTTAACATTTTATGGTTCAGTAATGCCCTTTTGAGTTAGAAATATTTGATTTTTAAAATGATAGATAAAAGGTAAAGGATTTAGGGTTTAGGGTCTTTAGGCCCTTAAACCTAGAACCTAAACTCTAATTTAATTCAAACTTGGTTTTAAGGTTTGTGTTTTGACATTTGGGTTTTGGTGACGGGTATTTGAATTAAAGGATTGCAAGAAGTTGCACATATTATTGAATGTATTTGCATATATGGTTGAATATAGTTGCACATATGGTTGAATATAGTTTATTCTAATAATAGATTGCATTTTTGGTTGAATTTAGTTGTCTTGTAAAAAAATTAAGTTCCATTAAACTAAATTTATTTTGAAACAAATAGTCAACTATTTTCTCAAACATAAAATAGAATAAAGTTTTCAAAAGTATACTCTAAATCAATTTCAAATCCAAGTAGTGTATGGAAAATCTAGTACTCATAAACAACTAATTATTTTTCATTGGGTTTCTGCAAGTCCTTCTATTATGTCCACTTTGCTTGTATTTCCCACATTTTTTTGGTTTTAATGTCTTTGTATTTCTCTCAGAATGAGCTTTACGTCTTCTTTTCTTGTCTACCAACTTGAATTCTTTTCTTTAGCTCTGTGTAAAATAACTGATATTGATCATCAGCAATTGTGAACGGAGGATATGCATCTTTTGCTTGATATTGAATTAATAGTTAAGTTGATTGCGATTGCAACTTCAGTTATTTGCATATCATACTGACCAAGTTAGCATAATCACAATTATTTGGAAGAACCACACCAAAAACGTTAAAACTTTTTAAGTTGCATCTTCATCCCAGTGGCCACCATGTTGAATAATACTGGAATATTATCCATTCTTAAAATTGAAATCATGCAACCAAAAAATATGTTAGGTGACATTCACTAAAAGTATGCAACCAAAATTTTATAAACTAGCTTCTGAATACATGATATGGTTGGAAATATAAATCGCAACAAAAGAAATTTAAAATGCAAAATAGAGGTGTGTGTGTGTTATTCCAACCATAAAGTAAGCTACAATTTTGACTGATTGTTTAATAATTATGCAACCTAGCAACCGAAATATCAACATGCTTCCAGAAGTCAATTGCATCTGGGAAGTTGTAAACTGAAAAACAGGATTATGTATGCATTTTAGAAACATAAACGAATATAGGATTATTACGTAATTTTTAAATTTTGTGCAACCTAGCAACTGAACGTATTACATGGTTGGACATGTCAACCGGAAAGTAGTAAAATAAAAGCAGGCCTATATTTGCCTTCTGCAACCATCAACTAATATGGACCATTTTGACATATTGTTAAAAAGTTCTGCAACCTAACAAGTGAATACATTACATGGTCCGACATGTCTAGTGTAACCTCAATGTCGTAAAAATGAAAGGAGTTGACGTTGAGTCTATCATAACCATAAATTTATGCAACATTTTGAAATCGTAAAACTACTCGCTGATTCAAGCCAAAATCCACTAAAATTAAAGCCGAGCAAGCTCTTACTAAAGTTATGACATGATTCGACACTTCTATCACCACTAAAACCAAATAAAATCAAAAGTCTAAAACTACTTCAAGATTTTCACAAAAACTTACAAAACTATGTAGACTAACTGGTCAAGGCATTACATGATTCAAAACCTCAATTACAACTATAGTTAATTAAAATCGAAGTGGAGCAAGGTTTTGATTCAAAATCCTCTAACTACTCCAGAATTTTGAGAAAAACTAACAAAAATATGTGCACTAGGTGTTGAAGGCATGTGTAGTCCATACCTAAATCACAACTAAATTCAACTAAAATCAAAACAGAGCAAGCTGTTGCTTTCGGAAGCCTAAAACTACTTCACAATTTTTTTAAAAAAATACAAAATTATGTACATTAAGTGATTACATACCTCAATCGCAACTAAACTGAACTAAATTCAAAGCAGAGCAAAGTGTTGCTTTCCAAATGCTTAAACTACTCCCCGATTCTCAAAAAAAGTTACAAACCTAATTACACTACTTATTCAAGAGAAATCATCAATTAACACTTCAAATGCAACCAGATTTAAGCAACTAAAATAATCAGATCTAAAATTTTCATGTCAATTCAAAGTTACAAGTTAGTGAACATAATTACCTTAACAATGATTTGTAAAAGTAAATCTAAATTTGATGCAAAGCAACGAAAACCCAATTTTGGTGATGATAAGACAGAGTAGCGAAAAGAAGAAGAAGTTGAGTTCAGTGTTTTGAATTCTTATATAGTGTCTCTCTCAAAACTTAATTTGAGTTACCGTTTTGCACTTTAAAATACTATTTTAAGGGGTGTTTTGTTCAGATTTTATTCATATATATTAATATTTTAATATTTTTAAAACCCAAATCAGGAATTGGTGAACTCTAAAATATTAAAAACCTTTAATAATTAGAGTTTGGTTCATAGGGTTTAGCCCTAACTTTAATTAGGGTTTAGGCTCTAGGGTTTAGGGCCTAAACCCTAAATCCTAAATCGTTGTATCTTTTATTAATTTTTTAAAATGTTTCCAAAACCCGAAAGGAGATCGGTGAACCCTAAAATGTTAAAACTTGTTAAGTAGTTGTGGCTTTTATTAAATCTTTTAATATTTTTAAAATCCAAAAAGGAATTATTGAACCCTAAAAAATTAAAAATTATAAAATTAGGGTACACTTTTAAAATTTTAAAAATATTAAATAAAAAGTAAATGTTGATAACGTAACATTAACTGGTATTTCCGGACTCAAAACGTTGAAAGTGAAGTTTGAAAATTAAAAGAAATGTTAAACCGGGAAAGAGGCAATTTACAGAAAATATAAGTGATTAAAAAAGACACAATACTTTATATGAAAAAAAAAAAAGAACGGAGAGACGGGGATTGTCAGAGTGATTAACACGGGAGGGAGCCGTACACGCATATCCAGAATATAAATGGGTAAAATGGACACTATTCCCGACATTCAGTATATTGGGTAATCTATACTTAAATATTCGCTATTTCGGTCATTTTCTCTATTTTATTCTTATTATAACCTAACTATATAGATACAGAAAGCCAATACTAGAATTTTATATTTTATAAGTACTCTCGGATAATATAATATTCAACTTCCTTTAACACCTTAAAATTTAGCTATATAGATGCAGAAAGTCAATGCTAGGATTTCATATTTTATAAGTGTAGTTGAATAATATTATATTCAACTTCCTCTTAACTCCTTAAAATTTAGGATATTCATTATGTTTATTTTTCCATTTGATATAAATGTTCAATCAAATCGAGGGGTTGCGATAAATATATAGCTAGCTCCCTCATCCAATATCGGCCTATTCTTTTTTTTGGTGCGGAGTCTTCCTCACCTTGGCTTTTTTCTTTGTAAATCACAGTTATCATTTATATGTATATTTATTAGCTTAAGACCATTCAAAATCTAAACCTTTGTTAATATTTAGAATTAGCGATATAAAGATTATGTTTGAATATGTTATGTGATTGAAACCTTAAACGTTGGTTGATATTTTTAGAGTTCTAAATATTAAAAATTTAGAATTGTTACAAATAAGTATCACAAAACTTCGAAGGCGCTGGCATCACTTCATACAAGTATTCCTATTGTGGCTCGCCACCATGTTAGCCATGCATCTCTGCAACGCTATTTATGGACATGGGGATAGGGGAGCTTCTATCGTCCAAGGTTACAGCCTTTGATCAATGATTATAGCTGGTTGCAACATGGATGCAGGTCATTTGATAAGAAGGTTGTTGAGGAAGGAATTGGCAGCACAATCCTCACTCTGCCTTTAGAAGACCAGCAGAGTATCTTGCTAGCTTGGTTAGGCAGTTTCTTGAAAACTGGTGACAATTGCCCCAATCTTCAGCGAGCTTTTGAAGTCTGATGGCAGAGATCTTTCATAAGACCCTATGTAGAATCTGCAAATGTCATCCAGTCAGATAGCTGATTCACATCAAGGACTATTCAAAAATAATACAACTTTAATTTACATAAAAAGGATAATGTCTGAATTACAAAAAGTAAAAAGAAAAGAAGAATAAAGAAGAAGAGGATAATGTCTGCATTATCCGAAACATGGAAATTGTGGATGCATGAGGAGAGACCGAAAAAAGAAATCATGATGTCGCGAGGCTCTCTGATGAGCTAAACATGTGTTTTTAATTAAATCTGCAACCAATATCATGTGTTCCGTAACATTAAATTCTAATGTTTCTGTAGGCTGCAATGCTATTGATTTGAATGGCAGAGATTTGTCAAAGAGATTTATACGAGGAGTTAGAGTTATACAGTTACTGTACATATGAAATCAACATTTTGTGCTTTTTGAATGGGAAAGATAGGGAGGGGGACTGTTTGCGTATTCCAATAAGTTGCAAGGTAACCAGATCCCTGAACTTTTGATTTGTCAGATTCGAGTTCCACTTTCTGGTTCATCAAATCGCTTAGTTGCTAAGCCAAGGAGAGGAGATTTTTGCAAGAGAGATGACTTCATTTTAGCAAGCAATAAGGCGTCCCAGAGAAAGGTATGATGGAAAGCTAATGTACCAGCTGTGAAAACTCATGTATACAAATTTTTTAACAAAATGGACATGTGAAAAACATTGATTGAAATTCAATTAAAATATAACAATTCATGTATCACATTATTTTGTAAACTTTTTGTACACCAAATTTTGTGCATATAGCACTACTCATAACTTATTTATTAAGCTTTTAACAAACGAAAATATCATATATTTTAAAAAATATTAACAATTTATTCATATTTTCAGCATCTCATATCTTGCACGGGCATTGGGTATAAGGATGGCTGGATGGGCAACCGGTAGATCATCATCATCATTAGTACCAGTCTTCTTGTTAGTTTCAGCAGCACCGCACTTATACTGGAAGGACA
>PHNY01166799.1:5439-19731 GCA_003724115.2 Anethum foeniculum | reverse complement strand
TCCTCTCCAATTCAATTGGAGGTTCCTCATGTAGGAACAACTCCCCTCACAACCCTAGCAGAAATTGCCTTGACAGTTGATGCTAGGAGTACAATTGCCAATGATCCTACAATGGGGGAGGCAAGTTTATCACATTCAGGTGACAGTGCTTTGCAAGAAGCACAAGGGTTTGAGACTGGTGCACATGACAGTAACCCAGTCAAATCCCTTCCAATTCAATAAGTCATCCCAATATGTTTGGAAGAAATAAGTCATCAGTTCTGGGTTTTTTGAAGGACAAAGTCATGAAAAGAGTGGAGAGTTAGGATGGTAAATTTATTTCTAAACCTGGGAAAGAAATTTTGATCAAATCAGTTGCTCAAACGATCCCTAGTTATGCTATGAGTGTCTTTCTATTGCCCTTAGATATCATAAAAGACATAGAGAGAATAATTTCTAAATATTGGTGGGGTTCGAAAGCTGATGGTACTAGGGGTATACATTGGATGTGTTACGAACGACTCTGCAAGAACAAATCGACTAGGGGGCTTGGTTTTAGAAACTTTCGAGATTTTAATATGGCTCTTCTTGGTAAGCAGGGGTGGCGTTTTCTAACTAAACCTAATAGTTTGGTTAGTAGGTTATACAAGGCTCGCTACTTCCCCTCTACTAGTTTCTTGAACTCGTCGTTGAGTAACAACCCAAGTTTTGTTTGGTGAAGCGTGTGGGAAGCAAGGGAACTGATTCGTGCAGGGGCCAGATGGACAATTGGTAGTGGTGATAGCATTGATATTGTTGGGCAGCCATGGTTGAACAATGACACTAATCCATTTGTTACAACGGTATCTGAATCTTTTCAGAATAATAAGGTATCTTCTTTGTTTGTCACGGGTAGTACGTACTGGGATATAAATATTATCCGGGATTTATTTAATGTGAGGGATCAGAAGGCTATTACGAACACCATGGTGGAGGGTGGATTGTATGAAGATAGGTTGTTTTGGAGTAAGGAGGCATCAGGTCTTTACTCTGTTAAGAGTGCATATCGCCTTCTACAAGTTCAGAAAGGCTCATGGAATTCTGCTGATAATACTAGTTTGTGGAAGAAAATGTGGAGACTCAAAACCCCGGCAAAAGCTTTAAATCTCCTCTGGAGAGCAATGTCAGGTTGTTTACCAACTAATATGCAGCTCCAACATCGACATGTCCCAGTTTTGGCAACTTGCCCTGTTTGTGAGAATGATAATTAAACCACCCTTCATATCCTAGTTCATTGTCCTTTTGCCCAGCAATGCTGGCAATTATTCAATCCGTTGCTCCTGTTAGTTCAGTCTGAGGACTTTGCAGGCTGGATGGAGCAAGTCTTGCAAACTTGTAGTGCAAAAATGGGAGCTGAGCTTGCCATTTTGTGTTGGGCCATCAAGAAAGCGAGAAATGATAGAGTTTGGAGAAACAGAAAAGCTCATGTGAATAATGTTTTCTCATCAGCTATGCAGTATCTTTTACAGTGGAAGAATTCCCAGAGTAAGTGTTTTTCACCCGTCTCTCATTATAATCGTGAAGGAGATGGTGCAAGTCTTTGGGTTAAACCTCAAGGTGATACAATAAAGATATCGATTGATGCAGCTTGTTTTGGTGAGCAATCAGCATATGGTATTGGAGTGGTTGTTCGTGACTCGACCGGAGTTCTATTACATGCTTTCTCTAAGTTGTTCTAAGGTTGTGCTTCTCCGGAGTTGGCAGAAGCAATTGCCATTCGAGAAGCGTTAAGTTGGTTGAAGCATCAACAGTAGAACAGGGTGGAAGTTGAATCTGATTGCTTAGTGGCTGTTCAAGCAATCAGAAGTCAGATTCTCATGATATCTCCGTTTGGCAGGGTCATAGCAACCTGTCGAAAAATGTTGGAGGAGTTAGTAACAACATCGTTGTTCTTTGTTAAATGGTCTGCTAATGAGGCTGCTCACTATATGGCGAGAGAGTCTTATTCTTTTCCAGATCGAGTTCTTGATAGGAGTGTTATTCCTATTGAGCTTTTGAATATTTTGCAAGTTGATTCATCATTTTAATAAAACCCCCTTTTACGTCAAAAAAAAACACCTAGATGTTATTTAAATTGCTGGACAAAACTTTTTTCTATCATTATAATTATTTGTTATGGTTTGTTTTATAACTGAACGACACGAAAATTTTCTTAACTGGTCATCTTGCAAAACAAAACTTCAATCGTCCATTTAAAATATGTTTTATTAGTTTCTTGTATAATTTTTAACACAATTCTTTTATTGTGAAAGACGTGTTTTACTTTTATCTTGCATAATTTATATTAAAATTCTTTAATTGTGAAGTGCTTAAATTTTTGGGGTTTCTTCATAAATATATCAAAAAAAGTAAATAATTACAAATTTATTTTCAGTTTTCAAACTTATTTGCAAATATACATTTTCTATTATATTTATTGCAAAAATACGTTAAACTTAGTTCATGTTAATTACATTCAAAACTGTTGCTTCTTCTCTTCCTCTAATCTCTTCACCGTTAACGGAACACTCAATTGCTTTACTAACTATCACAATCAATTTTTGATTTAGTTTTGCAAATCGTTCCCAAGGTAATTCTAATCACTAACTCGTTATTTTGAATTTACTAAAAATTTCATATCTGTTTCTTTTAGTCATTTAAATCAGGTTGCATTCAAAGTAGTAATCGATGATATCTCTTCAATAGATAGTGTGCCAAGTTTTTTAAGTTTTTTTCAGGAAATCGTAGATTAGTTATAAGATTTCGAAAACAAAACCGGCTCTGGTTGCATTTCATTTGATTATAATTGCATTGAAGGATTCTAATAATCTCATGACTTGATTACACACCCTGCATAGATTTGTAAGTTTTTGTCGCAATCATTGAATAGTTTCAAGATTCCTAAAGCAAAGCTGGCTCTAATTGCATTTTGTTTTATTTAAGTTGCATTGAAGGTGTCTAATTATCTCATGACTTGATTACATAGTCTGTCTAATTTGTAAGTTTTTGTCATAACCGTCGAGTAGTTTTAAGATTTCGAAAGCAGAGCTAGCTCTGGTTGCATTTTATTTGATTAAGTTGAATTGAAGGTGTCTAATCATCTCATGACTTGAATAGATACTTTGTGTGATTTTTTTTAGTTTTTTTTCGAAATCGTCGAGTAGTTTCACGATTTCTAGACCAACAGCTGCCTCTTCTTGGATTTTATTTTAATTGCATTGGAGGTTTGTAATCATGCCATGACTTGAGTACATATTAGGCAGTTTTTTAAGCTTTTCTCAATATCGTCGAGTAGTTTTATGATTTACCCAACAGCTGCCTATCCTTGGATTTTATTTTATTTCAGTTGCATTGGAGGTTTTTAATCATGTCATGACTTGAATATATACTCTGTCTAGTTTTTTTAATTTTTGTCAACATCGTTAGTGATTTTAGGATTTCAAAAGCAACAGCTGCCTCAGCTTGTATTTTATTTAATTTCAGTTGCATTAGAGGTGTTAAACATGTGATTAATTGAACATATAGCTTTCCCAATTTTGAGCACACTATCTAAAGGTTATATTTAATTGGAGTAACTATAGAAATTTATATGAAAAAGTGATTTATTGTGTTAAGAGCCATATTGTAAAGGTTGATATGGTTGTTTTGAGTTGATTTTAGTATTAAATCGATTTGTGGATAATGATTTGTAGTTAATTTATTTGGTTTAGGCTGATTTTGTTGTGTTACAAGCAAAATACTAAAGGTTGATATGGTTGTTTGCAGTTGATTTAAGTACTAAATAGATTTGTAATGATTTGTGGTTGATTTCTTAGTTTAAGTTGTTTCACTGTGTTACGATCCAAATACTATAGGTTGATATGGTTTTTTTTTTTTTAGTTTTAAAATTATTAGCAATTATACTTTCTTCTTTTTAAAAATTTCAAAATTACGTTAATTAATTACATTAGTTGTTGTGTCAGTTATCGACGTTGCTTCATCACCAATCCCTGATTTCTACTAACTTTGCATCAAATTTTCAAAGGAGCAAATAGATTGTCCAAAATTCATTGCGATTTATTTTATATCATTCAAAAGGTATGTTCCAAATCACTAATTCATAACTTTAAACTTAGTTGAAAATTTTAAACCTACTTTTCAATTGTTTCATTGAATCGAACGATTGCGAATTATAATGAACTATTGTTATTTTTAGTTGCAAAACTTGTGAGAGATCTTCAATTGTAATTGTCGTTGTGTTATTGCACTTAGTTGCTTAGCTTTCAAATGAATAACATCTTTTGAATCGACTGTGTATTTTTTTTTTTGCACTTTAAGTGTTTGTTTTATTGTTTTAGTGAACACTCGTATAGTTTAGGTTGCTCTGGTAATTTTGAGTTGATTTTGGTACTAAATTAAGTTGTGCAGAGTGTTTTCTCTTGTCTACAATATGTGTAGTAATTTTTGAAATTTTTGTGAAAAGATAGAGCCTCATTTTTTAAAATTTGACTTGATAATGTTGTTGTGGTTTGTATTGAGTTGATTTCAAATTATAATCAGTTGTCAAGGTTGATTTGTGATGTCTATCTAATGTGGAGTAATTTTAGAATTTTTTTTGAGAGATTGGGTTTAGTTTGTTTGAATTGTATAGTAACGGTTGTTTTAGGTGTTTGTAGTTAATTTCAGTATAAAATTGAGTTGTGTAGAGTGTTTTTTACTGTCTACAAAATGTACAGTAATTTTTAAAATTTCGTGAAAGCCTGGAATCATGTTGTTGAAATGGAGTTGAAGTTGTTATTTCTGCAACTCTTTTCAATTATGAAAACTGTCTACGTCTCATGTTACTACATTATTATATTTTTTATCATATTTTCAATACATATTTTAAATGGATCAAATTTCATGTGCCCATGATATTGCTGCCTTTCAAAAATATAACCTTGATACTTACAAATACAGTTCGTCTTATCACAAGAAAAAAATAATGGTCGCAGCTTATAAAGAAATTGTGTATCTATTTGGAAACCAAGACACTTTGAAAGTATCTGATAATGTCGAATCATTGAAAGTATATCCTCTAGAAGGAAGAATTCGAGTTGGTAGACCAATGAAAAGAAAATTTAAAGCTCATTGGGAGAGAAATGCAAGACGGTGAAGCCAATAAAATGTGGGAAGTGCAAGCAAAGTGGACATGAGGACTTGTATAAACCTAATAAAGAATAATTAGATGTTTATGAGTATTAGATTTTCCATATACTACTTGTATTTGAGCTTGATTTAGAGTATAATTTTGAAAGCTTTATTCTATTTTATGTTTGAGAAAACATGAGACTATTTTTTAAAAATATTTTTAGTTTAATGCAACTATATTCAACCATGTGAGCAACTAAAATCAATTATAATCAACAAGTATATAACTATAATCAACTTTATATGCAACCTTATATACGACTTACTCTATTTTAGCATTATTATGTAAGTTAAACATTTGCAACCTTATATGCAACAAAAATGCAACCTCGTATGAATATCTAAGACAAGGGTACTTATAAACCTACTAAACATAAACACAAAAGCTATTCGAAAATGTAAGCCCTTGCGGGGCCTCCTCTATAGAATTTCACAAGGTACTAAACACTTAATCTAATAAAGCACTAAAAATATCATAGAAGTGGAGTTTAAATTAATTAACTATAAACATCATATCATAAATAAGCCTTCAATTGCCTAATTACAAAACTACACTCGAACAAACACCCATGGAATGCATAAGATCGATATGCAACTGATGAATTTGTTTAACAACTTCTATGGATGCAATTATATTCAACTATAGGTGTAACTACATGCAAAACTAAAATCCAAGGATGCAATCATGTTCAACTATAGGTGCAAAGAATCAACTATGAAACTAAAGATGCAACTATATTCAACTATATATGGTTTAGCCTATATGTAATAACCATATACTTTAATCATAAAACCATTTGTAACCATGTTCAACTAAAATCAAACTATATATTTCACTAAAATCAACTATATATGCAACTAAAATAAACTTCAAAATTATATTCAACTACAAGTGCAACTATATTCAACCTTAAACATAAGGTTGAAACTATATTCAACTTTCAGTGCAACTAAAATCAACTGTCAACTAATTGAACTTTGGTTTAACATTTCTTCCTGCAACTAAAATGTGAGCCCCTGCGGGGCCTCCTCTATATATGACTTATATAGGCGCAAAGAATCAATTATAAAACTAAAGGTGCAACTATATTCAACCTTAAAAATAAGGTTATAATTATATTCAACTTTTCGTGAAACTAAAATCAACTGTACAACTAAATTGAACTTTTGGTTCAACATTTTTTTTCTGTAACTAAAATGTGAGCTAGCCCTTGCGGGCCTCCTCTACGGGATGTCAAATGCAACTAATTCTTCCTTAACATTTCTTGCAAATCCATAAGCCAAATCTAATATTTCTGACAACGTTTTAAATTTTAACAAACTACAAAATGAACCATGACTATATAAACTTTACAAATTTAACTAAAAGTCAAATCCAAATGATGATTCTTTAACATTTCTTGCAATTTTACAACTCAAATGTAATATTTCTAACAATCAAAAGTTTAACAAACTATGAATCTAACATGACTACATAAATTGTTCAAATTACAAAATCTCAATGTAATCTTTCATTTTCTTATTTTTCCCCGAACCCTTCACCATCTTCCACTTCCCTCAACAGCTTTCTACAGCCTTTTATTTCTTCGGTTTGACATTTTCAATATAATCATTCGCAACTTCACCACCATCGTCAATATATTCAGCTTCTTTATTATAATCATATATCTGTTTTCCTACTACATATAAATAACATGAAAACCCAATTCCTAATATATGACTATCAACATCAAAAGAATTTTTGGGACAGTCCTAATATGGTAGCAAAATCTGCTACTAAACTTTAACTTGACACCAGCAACACTAATACAAATCTCATTACTATCTGGTTGCTCTAATTGCCTAACTAACAAATTATAAATGAGCTGTAAAGCTTGTATAGTTAGGAAACTTCATCAAATGACCAAAACATGATTTACTCAAATCTCCGAGTTGTTTCTCGAAAGCAATGCCCGTAACTCATTCACCCTTGTGCTTGTCAAGTGGTATCTCATATCGCATATCCTAAAAATTGAACAACAAACCATACAAAAATAGTAAAACAATGAACTAAACTATAGTATATTTGAAAATAATCAAAGTTGCGCTTAATTTGCATAACGAGTTGCATAATATAGATAAAGATATTTCAATAAAAAATCGTAGCTAAACGCAACTCAAATTAACCACGAGCGCAACTTAGATTTAATACTTTATATTCAGAAAATAAAGTTGAACGAAATGTATATGCAAATGAATTTTAATCAATCGCTAATGCAACTTTTCTATGACATTTTATCAAACACTTTGTAGACATTATTGCAACTTAACTTGCAAAATAAAATCAACTAAAATATAAATTCAAATGGGAACTGTAATTTTGAATAGGTTACAGGACAACGTATTACATACGCGTATCTCCTAAAAGCTTAAAAAAGTAAAAAGCCAATGCTTATGTTCAGTCATTCAGATTGAAAACTAAACATAATTAAGCAGCAACCAAGATACAACGAAACACAGGGAAAATTCAATTATAACATTTACGATCTATAGCTCGTTAGGAATTTGTTGCTTCAATTGCTTAAGCAATAGTGTATAAGCTATCAACTAAAACCTATATATAAATTCTATAAACGATAAATATATGATTTGTAACAAATATTAAAAATCAAACCCAAAATATTAGGGTTTATATATGTATAGATATGCAACTGACTGTAACAACAACAAAATTTTGAAAAAATTAAGTAAATTACCTGTATAATAACCAAGAATGAAGAACGGAGATTACACTTGATCAAGCTTTAAACGACAATTAGAAGTAAATCGAACATGAATAATCGAGAAAAAGAGAGAGTGAAAGAGAGAGAATAGATAAAGAAAGCTAGAGAGAAAAACAGAGGATGAGATCAAAGTGAGAGCGGATGTGGTAATATGGGCTGGGTTTTTAGATCGTATATTTGCAAATAAAATGGTTCTATTTTTCAATTAGTAGTAAATTCGCAATAATTTTGATAAAATGATATTTTTCAAAAACATATTCAAAACTTGGTATTTTTGACAAATTCTCTAATTTTAACAATTGATTGGTCTTTATATTAATTTACAATCCTTTATATAAAAAAAGTTATTGAGTTACTTAAGTAAATTAATATAATTTTTACTAAAATCAGATATATTATCATAAAGTAATATAGTTTATTGGTAACTAACATCATAAATACAACCAAATTTATGATTTGCTAGTTTGCATAAAAATCTTTCCAATTATTTATTAAAATTAAAGAATGTGATTTATAAGAGATAGGTCATCATTTGGACTATAAAACATATAAAAACAGTAAAAAAGAGTAAAAAAAATATGATAAAAATTCTTGAGTTGCATGCATCCAGTACTAGGACAAATAAATAAATTGGTTAAACTTATGTGTGTAACTATAAGAAATAATAACAATATTACATCAAATAATTACATTAATATATTTATGTACAAATGACAATAAATATTAAAAGAATATTAGATTCTAAAGTAATAAGCTTTATCATCCAAAAGAATTGAATTTTTTTTATCAAATAAAATTATTCGTTCGGCATTTATATTTTATCATTCATCGACATTATTATTCGTTCAACTTTCATATATTATCATTAATTCAAATATTTTTATTATTTATAAAATATTATTCTTATTTAACAAATAACCCCTTAGTAATGAATTGACGGGTGTGTAATTTAATTTAAAAAAATCATCAATCAATATACTTATATAAAGGAGAAGACGGGTGCGTTTAGTGGCGCCTCTCAAATCGCCTCTTTCTATTTTTCTAATTTTATCAAAATTTTGAATTAATGAATAGGGAAAATTTTATTCCCTATATTCTCCAAAACTTTCCTCTTTAACTCAAATTATCTTCTTATTATATTATTTTAAAATATCTTTACTATATCAATAGTTATTTACTATCTTATTATTCTCCTAAAAATTCTCTACTATATCAATAAACTTTCCACTTAACTCAAATTAACATCTTATTATTCAAAATTTATTTTCAAGTCAAAAGTTAATTACCTCATTTTTTCTTAAATTTTCTCCTTAACTCAAATAACCATGTTATAATTTTCCTGAAATTTCTCTATCAGATTATTATTCGCTAAAACTTTCTTTTCAAGTTAAAGTTCTTATCTTAATACTCTCATAAATTTCAAGTCCTAAAATATAGTTTAAAAAGAAAATAAATAATCTTATATATACATAAGTGTAAATCGTTTGGCTTGAAAAAAAGAGCAAATTGTTAGCTAGATTTTTCATTAGCACTTGTATTTCAAACTTGACTTTGCACGTTATGATGTTACTATTTGTTTTGTTAAGCCTTTAAATATAATCGAAAGATATATTAAAAAGTTGTTGTATCATTATATCGTCGGAGTAACATAGTATGAAGTTCAACTTGCTCAATAAACTTACATTATCTTTGCATAATATGTGAGGGCTCAATGTGTGCTTGATGACATGTGATTTACTATGTCATTTGGCTAAGTTGATTGTTTATATGTTTTATCAGGTTGACTCTGAAGCAGGAGGAGGTAAAGTAATAGTCTATTTATTCTTTAGCGTGTGCTTCAAGTCCTTCAGTTTGTTATAGAGTTGACTATCCAGCAGCATTTTACCTCTTACCAGGCTGTTTGAAATTTGGTGATAAATTCTTCGGAACATGTCAAACAACGGATACGAAGAGTCAGACAAAAGGTACGCCTTTAAGATTATAGTTTTCTCACCCCGTTTTCAGTTATCTGTATATCAATCCTAGAATGCAAGATGTATTTCATTAGACAATTAAATTACAAGTTTTTTTGCAGTACGGGGAAGTTACTATATTTTGTTACTATATTTTGTTACAAGTCAAATGTAAAAGGTAAGTTCCCGGTAATTAAAGAAATTCTTCGTATTTTCTCTTTTCTATTTTTGTTAATTTGCAAATTTTAAAATATGGCATGTCTTCCCGATGAGGTTAAAAAAATTATATATATACAAAGGGATAACACCTTTATTTATATCATGTCATTAATTCATACGTTCTTTGTTTAATATGCATATGTAGATATATAGTTTAATAAATATATTTTTTTATTTTCATGTTTTTAATTTTTTATATTGGTCCACGGGTGATGCGGGGTGATAACATTCAACATTCTCAATAATGCGGTGGAGCGTGCCAATATATTCATTTATTCGTATCTTTCTAGGTTTTTATATTCGTTTTTACTTTTAATTGTACTGGTTTTTTTTTTTTTTTGAGGTTTGTGGTGTACTAGAATTAATTTTCTCACAACATGCAATTTTGTGTACAAGGCTGTCATGACCTGGTATACTCGCTATATTTAGTGGTTTTGACAGATAATACTGAAGATGAGTTTATTTTTGGAAGCAATTATAAGAACATATACTTTTAAATTATTAATTATCGTAATATGTTTTTGCATGTGTAGAGATAGCTAATATTGTTCTCCCTGAGCAATTTTTTTTTAATTTGGCTGTTTGACTTTATGTTATTTTTTTTAATTGTATTTTTGATTATGTTTATTCGTTTCGAATAACTGTTTTTTCGATATGATCTATCATCGGGAGCATCCAATAATATTTTAGGGTCAATATATATATATATATATATATATATATAAACATATACCAATATTTTTCTTAAATAATTTAAGTTTAAAAATTTGTAAAGCCGCCGCGAAGCGCGGATCAGGGGACTAGTATACTTATATAAAGGAGGAGACAGAGGTGTTTATGTGGCGCCTCTCAAATTGCTTCATTCTATTTTTCTAATTTTCTCACATTTTTAAATTAATAAATAGAGAAAATTTTAATTACCTCATATTTTCCTAAACTTTACTCTTAACTCAAATTACCTTCTTATTATATTATTTTAAAATTTCTCTACCATATCAATGAATTTTCCTCGTAACTCAAGTTATCAAATTACCATCATAACATTTTCCTAAAGTTTCTCTACTATATTAATAAACTTTCTAATTAACTCAAATTATCATCTTATTATTTTTCTAAAATTTCTCTACCATATTAATATTATTTATTTTCAAGTCAAAAATCAATTACCTCATTTTTTTTCTTAAACCTTCTCCTTAACTCAAATTACCATATTATAATTATTCTAAAATTTCTATATCAAATTATTATCGGTTAAAACTTTCTTTTCAAGTCAAAATTCTTATCTTAATACTCTCCTAAATTTCAAGTCCCAAATATAATTTAAAAAGGAAGCGAATAATCTTATATACTCCCTTTGTCTCACTCATTTCTTTACAGTTTTTTTCTCATGCTCGGCACGCATTTTAAGGCTATTATAAAGTATAGTTCCATAATTTATTTTTTAATTTTTTTTATTGAATGAAAATTCAAACATTATATTTTTATTAAAGAAAAAATAATTAAAATAATTTAGGGAACTAAACTTTATAAGAGCATTAAAATGCGTGTCGAGCCCCCGTCCCCCAATATAAAGAATTGGGTGGGACGGAGGGAGTATACACAAGTGTAAATAGTTTGGCTTAAAAAAAATCAAATTGTTAGCTAGATTTTTTATTAGCGCTTGTATTTCAAACTTTACTTTGCATGTTATGATAGTTTTGTCACTATTTGTTTTGTTAAGTCTTTAAGTGTATGCTATTATTTGATTGATTTTACGATTTTAGAATGCTTGATTGATTTTATGATTTTCGAATGCAGCCTTTTGCCCAGGAAGAGCGGAGGATATTACGGAGGATATTGTGGATCGATTAGTTTTAGAGGTTCGTTTTATTATTGATGCTATTTAATTATAAATGTATTATTTGATATTTAAATTTAAATAATTTATGTTTGTTACTTTCGTTAGCTCTTGTGTTTCAAACTTTATTTTGTATATTAGGGTAGTTTTGTCACTATTTATTTTGTTAAGCCTTTAAGTGTATGTTATTGTTTGATTGGTTTTATGATTTTAGAATATTTGATTGATATTATGACTTTAAAACACAACCTTTTGTCCTGGAAGAACGGACGATGCTATAGATCAGTTAGTTTTAGAATTTTAGAACGCATCCTTTTGTCCAGGAAGAACGGAGGATACTATGGATCAGTTAGTTTCAGAGGCTCGTTTCATTATTTAGACTATTTAATTATAAAAGGTATTATATGATATTTAAATTTAAGTAATTTATATTTGTTATTTTATATTAAATATAGTCGAAAAATATATTAAAAAGCTATTGTATCATTATATTTAATAAATTTTTAAATCAATATCTTTATATATATAAAGGAAAACCCACGGGCGCTCTATAATCGTCTAAATAATATTTATCTTTTTATCTGGAGTACCTGTATATTAATTCATTAAATTTAAATTTCTTTATTTATAATAAAATTTATAGGGAAGTTAATAATTATAAAAATCAATCATATTTCAAATATAAAAAATTAACTTAAATTTTTCCTTATTTACATTCAAATTTATGGGAAAGTTAATAAATATAAAAATCAATTCTGCTTTAAATATGCTCATGTATATTAATTCATAAAAATTAAAATTTCCTTATTTGCATTCGAATTTATAGGGAAGACAATAATTAAAAAAATCAATCTTATTCCAAATAGAAAAAATATATATTTCCTTAATTTAAATATTAAAAATCCAGTTTCTTCTTTTCAAGTCTAATTTTTAGGTAAGGTAATAATTATAAAAATACGTGTCTAAAAATATTATATCCAATTTCAAATTCAAATCCAAACTATTTCATATTTAAAAAATAATTCTTCTATGTAATCCCAGAGATTGTCCTATATAAGCTATAATAATCCCACCCCAACATCTACATATTTTTTTTTAATGTTTTTTGGTGATATCAAAATTTTCATATTTCAACTTTTCTGTCCTATTAATCGTACATCAGTTTTATTTATATTCTCTTGCTCGACCATATTAAACCATAGACCCTAATAAGAGCTTTATTTTTTGGTCTCAATTAAATTTCGTTTATATATGTAATGTGATATGGCTTTATTTTTTAGTCTCAATTAAATTTTGTTTATACATGTAATGTGATTTCATTGTATATGCATAGAAGAGTTTTGATGTTATTTTCAAATTCGGGCAGAGTTTGATTTTACAAGCATGATGATCAGGTACGGGTGGCCATTTTTTTGTTTTTTTTTTGGTCAAATTTTTCTTTAGCATGTCGTCTGATCATTGTTTGTCAAGCGTACATGTGTTTTCTATTGTCTGCTCATAGTTTTCCATTAAAGATTATGGATATCATAGTACTATTAAAAGTTTTATGTTTATACTTGGTATATGAATTATACATAATACCTTATTACCTATACAATGTACGAATTGTACGTTATCCTTTATTAATTTTTTGAAATTATAAATAATAAATTTAAATATGTTATTACTAGAGAAAGTCGAACTTAAAAAGATTTATCAGGTTTTGTTTAATTTATTTTGACTCTATTTTTGAGTTATATAAATCACATTTTGACGATTTTACAACCTACACGAAATTTTAAAATATTCTTTAATTCAGTGATGATTTAAAAAGTATTATTTACGTAAAATTTTCTAGAAACTGAAAAGATAAACAGTTATAAATTTTGTATTAACAACTCTATTCAATTTAGATACTTACTTAACTAATCTATTCAATTTAGAAGACCTACTTAGTTTTGATTTAGATTATGATAATAGAATATTCCCTTATTTTAAATCCAACGGCTATCATCAATTTAATTCAAGATCCAACGGTCTTTATTACATTGGTGCCTCAAAATACTGATCTAAGGGTTCTGGAGCAGTATGTTAGATAAGGCTTATCTGGCACATAAGTGTTAAGGAACAAAACCGAATATTAAAAATCAAAACTTCCTTTTTTCCTGTCCAAACTTTTAGGTATAGTAATAATTATAAAATATAAGTGTCCAAAAATATGTTAATAAATTCAAATACAAATCAAATTTCAAATTTAAAACTTCCTTCTTTAATTCTTATATTTTAAGGAAATACTATCGAAATTTTTTTTATATAGAATAAAAGATTTTAAAAAGATCAAAATTTTCTTTTTAGGTCCTATTTTTTAGGAAAAAAA
>PHNY01166791.1:40206-55023 GCA_003724115.2 Anethum foeniculum | reverse complement strand
TGATTTGTCCTAATTTATACATATACTATTTTCTATGTATTACATTCAATTTTGGCAAAATAATTCATTACTGGCTATTAAATTTGTAGTTCTGATAAATCGGCAGGGTGTAAAATATGTATTAGATGTACCAAAAGTAACAAATCTTTTATTCGCAAATGACAGTTTCTTGTTCTTTAAAGCTGACACTTGTGAGGCATACAATATAAAAGCTCTTCTTCAGAAGTAAGAAGATATGTCTGGCCAAGACATAAACCTACAGAAGTCTGGTATTATGTTCAGTACTAATGTTTGCAGCCGATTTCTGGAATACTAAATGCTCATAATGATCTTCAATGTAGTAACTATCTTGATCTTCCTTCTCTTGTGAAGTCAAAGATAGAATCTAGAAGAAGATTAAGGGGTGGAATTCAAATTGTTGTCTATAGTGAAGAAGAGGTCTTGATTGAAAGTGTAGCCCAGGCAATTCCTTCTTACACTATATCATTTTTTCTAATTACAAAAATGTTATGCGGAGAGATTTAAAGAATGCTCAAGGGATTTCGGTGGAGCTCAAATTCGAGAGATAGGAAAGGAATCAGATGGCATAGTTGAGATTCTATGTGCCTACCTAAAAACCAAGGTAGGATGGGTTTCAAAAATCTCAATTGTTTTAACATGGCGCTGCTTGGTAAACATATTTGGAAATTCATGGACCCAAATTCTCTGGTATCCAGGCTATACCGAGCACGTTATTTTCCTGATAAGGGTTGTATCACATATACTTAAAGCTACTCAAGGAGCGGGGCCGAGTTACATTTGGTCAGGAATCTGGAAAGCTAAAAAAGCATTAAAAGAAGGATTCAGATGGGTGATTGGCGACGGATGTGATGTAGATGTTTACAAAGATATGAGGCTACGTGACAAAGCTGATTTTCGTGTGTACATGGGTTATGATCATGAAGCAGATGATGTTTAGGTAAACTCTCTTTTTATTCCTAACACAAAAACTTCGGATGAACATTATATTCATGGAGCTTTTAATGAAGAAGACGCAAAAGCAATTCTATCTACTCTCATTCCTAGTTGTCAGGTGCAGGACAGAATTGTTTGGCTTGATGCAAAAAATGGAGAATATACTTCTCGAGATGGATATCGCTTCTGGAATTACCAAAACATTCCTAATGTGCAGATTCTCAGATCAACTAGGTGGAAGAAGATATGGTATCTCAAAATTCCTCATAAAATAAAAAAATTCTTGTAGAGGATGGGAAGAAATAATTTACCAGTTCATAATGCATTAGTGAAGAAAGGTGTAAATCTTGATAAAATCTGTCCATTTTGTGCCAATAGGGAGGAGAGCAGAAAGCATATCTTCTTTGATTGCGATTTTGCTATGAAATGTTGGCATGAGGTAGGCCTAAGCTACAATCTGCAGGTGGAACAAACGATCTTGGAGTGGCTACTCAGATATTCTCGCAACTCAAAAAATGGAGGTACTTGTAAAAATAGCCTCTGCTTTGTGGTTTGAGTTTCAAAAAAGAATTGGTGTACTGCTAATGGAGAAAATGTTTCTATCCAAAATAAACGTGGTTAACTTACGACCTGAATCCTTCTCTTGCGTCTACTAATTTGGCTTGGTGACAATGTTGTGCAAAATATGATGAAGACCAGAACAAGTGAGGTGAGAGTACTGTCAGAGATCACGTGAATAGGGAGATGAGATGGTTAGTTCTTAGTTGGATGGAGTTTTTCATTTGGTGAGAAAAAGCTAATGGAGGAGGTTGTCATGATGTGCTGAGCGACTTGTGGTGCCAGAAAAGAGAAATTTTGGCAGAATGAACAAATGTCAGTGGAAGATGTAGTAGTGTCGGCAGTGCATTACCTTGAGCAATATATGATGCCCGTCATAGTGTTAATATCGCTCCATGTCTTAGTTTAGAAGTTGGAGTGGAGCAGTGGGTGCAGCTACATTTGAAGCAACTTTCTGAGATTCATATATCATGACCAAGTCTACGAAAAAAGCTTTAGCTTCTACACCCAAGCAACTACATAACTACACTTGTTAAAAGTTTCGAACCTACCAATAGTTTATTGTATAAGTCCATCATGTGTAAGTGTTCTGGATAATATAAAAATTACAGCTATTTCGCAAAAAAAAATGATATATCATTCAGAATTTGTACAATCAGTATTAAGCAACAACAGAGCTTGACATTCCTAGTTCATAAGTTAACCATACTCCTAATTCCTAAATGATAGAGAAAAATGATAATTAACAAGACAGTACAAAGATATGTTTATAGAAAACAAGATTATATCTTATAACTATGAGCTCATGAACCACATTTCTTCGTTCCTGCACCACAAAACTGTTCCTATGTCAAAACGATTTGTTTCCCAAAATTTTACTTCCGGCCTTGATTACTAAAGTTATCCGGCTTTGTCTGTCACTATTACCTTCTCGAAGAGCTTCATCCTCAGCCTTTTCTTTTGTTTTCCATAAGTTGTGGGCAAGTTGGTAACTTTTAAAAGTTTCAACAATGTCTCCCTACATCTTGATCTATATTGTAATACGCACTAGTTATTAGCATATTTTGATCATAATGTTTTAAAAAAATATTGTTCAAAGAAGAAGGGACAAATGGCTTCTTGAACAATATATATTTTTTAAAACACTATTAATAAAAATAGGCTAATAACTAATGCGTATAAAAATACAGAGCTAGATGTAGCGCAAACATTGTTGGAACTTTCAAAAATGATCAACTTACCCACACCTCATGGAAAACAAAAGAAAAGGAAACGCGAGGATGAAGCTATTCGAGAAAGTGATTGACATACAGGGTCGTATAACTTTAGTAATCGAGGCCGGAAGTAAAATTTTGGGAACAGAAACCATTCTGACAGAGTTAGCTGTACAAGAACAGTTTTCTGGTGCAGGAAAAAAGAAATGTGGTTCATAAGCGAATAACTATAAGAATATAATCTTGTTGTGTATCAACATATCTTTGTACTGTCTTGTTCAGACATGCAAATTCAGCAAACTTTATGCTGAGGTTTAGAGCGCTTGCATCATAAGATTTACCAATGTGTATTCTACGACAGACAAAATATTTTTATGTGTACATTCATGGGGATAGAATTGATGTTGATTATAAGAATCAAGCCCCTTATCCTAGAAACCAGAGTAGAAGAACAAGTAAATGAAAAAGGGCAGGAGAAAGAGACCCAATCAAGGAGTGCAATAGAAGCTAGAACTATACTTCCTGGATGAAATGAAAGATGTAAAGTTAGACCCTCTAAATTTTTATCATGGCAATTTGTTTGCATAGCTATTGCTCAAAATTATAAGAAATCAAACATTAAATAGATGCAACAAGTGGATTGAGTGTGGCCCCTCAAATTCCCAAAACAATAAAAGCCTACTCATATGTTCAATTGGAAACAATCAAAATTCAATTGGCCAACAGCATAGTTGATTAGCAATTACATAAACTTAACCAAAATAAATTAAAAATAACATTTTTTTATGCTAGAAAGTACCAAAGGACTGGAGCTATTCATAGTTAGAGTCTGGAACTAGTGTACTGACTGATTTGAAACTAATTAAACTGATCATCGCATAATAGATTTCTACATGGGTTACAATTTTCAAGAACAACGCTAACTTCAGATATAGGAATAAGAAGAATTTCTAAGCCTAATTACATTTCAAAAGATCAGAAATTTTAGCTTTTATGGACTTCAGTATCCAACCAGATATAGCGAATCATATTTAAAGTTTTATTTTTGAAGGCAATCTCTTTAAACACTGATTTTTTAAATACAAACTAGAGACTATAGAATGATTAACAATATTTGAAGCTCAGCACATCAATATTTACACAGAAAAGGTTAATTTCATGTGATACTAGAAAAAGACCCTACAGAAACCTTACCTCTAACAAGAATTAGAGAAACTTTAGATCCTTTTCCACCTAGGGCTCGGCAGACAGCACGACTGCCAAGAAAAGATGCCATCAATGTTTTTACCTATTACAGGATTGCAATTTTAGTTTTCAACAAGAAAAAGGAAAGATGGGGTGATTATAGTGGCCAGTTACCAATAAAAGAAAAAAGAAAATGAGATAAAATATATTGGCACCATCATATAGTTCTTGTGTTCATCATCACTAACACGGTGTGTCAATCCTGTAAAACTGGAAAGATGCCTACTGAATGATGCTTGACTAAAGTAAGCATGACTACTGTAACTCCCTCCAGACAGCAAAACAATAATATCTTGATTAAAGTGCAGCGACATATTTACACAGATGACACATCTAAAACATGTAGAGGATAATGTACTAGTGAAAAAAAAAAATAAAGAGTATAATATGGTGCTAGTTTACTGTATTAAGTATATACCAAAAACATCACTACTACTTAGTTTGCGTTTCTTCTCTCCGACCCCGGAGAAGAAACGCAAACTTCAGGCTGAAATCATACCTCTCACACTGTCTAGCCACTCTGGAGTCTTACAGATCAACTGACAAACGGTGATGATGCAAGGTGAAATATATCCACCTCTGCATAATAGAAACGCACTTATATACGTGGTTACATATAGACATGCAAAAACCAGCTTATAATTGATCGGTTCATATGGGAAAGATTCCTTCACAATGTAAATATAAAAGGAATAAGAAAGAAAATATACTAGTCCTTATAATTCTTGAACATGTGATTGATAAACAACCTAAACTTACAAAGAAACAAACCACTCGAGAGGCACAAACCATTAAAGTGCAACAATACTGGGAACAGGCCTTGAACACAACACATACCCTAAACCTAAAGTATCCATTAAGATGATCTTAAGAAACTACTAAATTGGTCATATACAAATAACATATCAAGAGAGTGATTCACGTGAGAAAGTAATTAATTAAAAATATATAGTAACTAATTTTTTAAAATCTAGATATATTATTTAAAATACAAGAAATGATGATTTTTCATTTGATTAGTAGCATTGAACAAAAATGTGTAGAATTCAGCAAAAGAAAATTTTTACTTTCTCGGCACATAGTTAGAGGGTATGTATTTGATATTTATATGATTTTTGTGATCAAAATGATATTTCGTTAAAATCAGTGAGCGAACTGATATAATATTTACTTTCTCGGCACATTTAGAGATATGTATTTTATATTTATATGACTTTGGTGATCGAAATGATATTTCGTTAAAATCAGTGAGTGAACTGATATATAGCTTTCACTTTAGTGATTAATTGGATATTTAAATATGATTCGAGCACCAATTTAAAAAAAAAATAGATAAAATAGATAAACTGAGACTACAACTTTGATGTACATTTTGGACTGATCATTAGGCTATACTTACTCTTAATCCAGAAAAAATATCAATTGACCGTGCTTAAAATCTGGCAAACTTTCACCGGCTTGAGTTAATATTAAATAGCTAGCGTGACAATCAGGAAGGATGAAAACAAAGAAATTTGACAATGAAAAGCCAATCTCCTTCAAACTTGGGAGTTTCAGTTTTTACAATAACAACACTCACATTATCTTCAGAAAGCAAACGAATACATTACTAATTACAATCCCCCAGGACCACCACAGGTCACTCCTAAGCATGGAAAGAGACATCAATGGCATCTTGATAAACTTCCACCCCAGTTATATGTTTGCAAACTAACTCGAAATAATGGGCTAAAACGATCGGTTTTAGCCCTGGTTGTGAGTTATCCGGCAGAGTTGCATGATTGGGAGTTTGCAGCCAAGAATGAGCATATTTATAAATCTACAAAAGATCTTCCTCTAGATGATCCGAAATGGGATCGAAATTATACTGATGATAATTGTAACACAATTGGTGAAGGATGGTTGGTTTATGATTGGCAGCACTCTAAATAAATTATGATTTTAACAAACCATGGTACATAAAAATAACTCTTTTGCTTGTCAAGTTATAGATGTAACTCTTTGTAATTAATCAAGGCTTATGTAACTATTGTAAATATAGGAATCTATTATGTAACAATCCTCTAGTGAGTTGCTTAAGTTAATTTCAAATCAGTCACTAAACTGCTGTCCAGATACCTCATAATTGAACACTAATTCTACAAATTATTGTTTTGAGTGGTCTCTGTGTGAACAAACTTCAAACTGAAACCACGCAATATACAGCACACACAATTAAAAAAAAATAATCACATCCACAAAATGGCCGAAAATTATGACGAGAAGGGAAAACAGACGTCAACAGTTGCATATTGTTTTTGTTAAAGGAAATTCAACACATGATAAGTTAAAATATGACATTTAGGCAACTAGAATGGCGATAGTAACCCCATTTCGAGTCCAAAGGAAACGGAAATCAACTAAGTAATTAGTAAAGAACTTGGGCCGAAACTTGATTGTTGAGACAAAATTCTCTAATGGTGGTAAGGAATGCAACTCTTGCCAAAATCGCTGATGGGAACCTAACAATTGCCATTCTGTTTCCATCAATATACCTACAACAGCCAACAGAAAAAATAATAATATATACATATTAGTACAATACATGATAACAGAAATATACAAAGTTACAGTAATATCAGTATTAACCTCGTCGACACCTCCACGGAGGTTCCCCCAAGACGAAAACCTGAGAGAATTCGGTCTATATCATCTTGAACTGCATTGCGAGGGATTCCTTGCAGTAGCAACTAAATATATAGCAAGTATCACCGTTGTAATTAGGCCCAGTTCAAAAATTTTAGAAATACTAGCAACACAAAGTAAATGGCTTTTCTTTCAGGTCAAACATTTGGTATCAAGTCACAACACAGTGGAAGCACTTACAACTAGTGAACCTTCCACTGTGGCTTTGAATTGTAATCCCCTCGCTCCATAAAAATTAATACATAATATTTAATAAATAATCATTCTCTCATCAAGACCATTGTGTATGAAAGTGTCCGGGTCTATTGCTATAGAAATTAGAATACTATTACTTTCTCTGTTCTAGATACAAAGAACCTATTAGGTCAAGTGATATTAATAATTCACAAAAGTACGTGAACCGAAATTTAAGCAAAAACCAGAAGTTCAACTTACAGCCTTTCCATCGTAGGATATTCTCCTTGCCCATTTTCCAGGGTCAAGCTGCAAATACATAACACACATATTACCATTTTTTCCCACGAAGGAATACTAGATTAAGAGCCACTATCCAGTACTTGTACAACAACGCCTTACCCAAGTCATTCTATACCCCCCGCCTCTCCTAACAGCCATCCTTAAAGCAGTATCATAAGCATCCTTCGAAGGAAACTGGATCAGCCTGTTAAATTTTTGTTCAAAAAAAGAAACTAATAAAATACCATCTAAATAACTATGCATCACAAAACCATCACGCGATGCAGAATGAACCAAAAAATTCTTTAAAGAAAAACTAATCATCTACTCAAAACTTATCTAGACCCCTTCTAAACAAATCTCGAAAAATAAAATCATTATACCGAAGAGGCTTAAGACAACTAAAAATTAGGAACAAAAAGTTCAGTATAACAAGGAAATTACATATTCCTCGAAGAAAAATCATAATTGTATTCAACTTTAAGATCTTCAGGAGTCAGGTTACATCCCTCTAGCAAATTAAGTATATCATTCTTCGTCGTATATTTCGTAATGCCACTCACTGCACCATAATAATATACACCTGAAAAATCACACACAGAGCCACGTTGTCAAAAACAGTTTCTAATTTATTTAAATTCACACATTATTCGAAAATTATATCACTTTTCCTTTAACATGATTATTGTATATATAATTAACTCTAAAACCCTACATTCAAGAATCGCAATTAGTACAAATGTGACATCTAAAACAGAGTTTTATTTAAGGGCTTATCTCTTGTAGTCCAAGATTCTGGGTTCGATTCTCACTCGCCCCCGAAGATTTGTTAGAACATATACTCAATATAAGCCTAATTATTTAAAAAATTCCAGACATTATTCCAAAACTATATCATCTATATTTAACATGCTTATTTACTAAAGGTGTAAAAAATACTCCCTCAGTCCGAAATTAGATGTACTCTTTGACTTTTACGCCTGTTTTAAGGTGCATTGACAGCTTTTTAAATTTTACTTTTGTGAATAAAAGTTTACGATTCAAATTTTTATTTACAAAAAGAAAATTTAAAAAACAGATAAACGGAATTATGATATCAATGCACCTTAAAATACGCATAAAAATCAAGACGGACATTTAATTTGGGACGGAGGGGTATATAAAATTAACTCTAAAACCCTACATTCAAGAACGGAAATTAGTACTATGACACATCTAAACTCTGCAGTCATTTTTAAATTTACATGAATAATAATATTTGTTTTAAATAAAAAATTAATTAATTAAATAAACCTGAGTTGGGATTGTGAAGAAACGGGTCAACAATTGAGGGAGAGTCTTGGGTTGTGGATCCTCCAGCAGTCGAAAAAGGCCTGGGAGAATTGCCAAGGAATGAAGTGATTCGTGGGTTTTGATGCCCGACCCGAATAAGATGACCCGATTTCAGAACGTTTCGGAGCAGACCCATCGTTTGCATTTCGTGTGTGTTTGAGTGAAGATGAAGAGGAGTGATTGGAAGTGAGATTTGTTAGTGTTGGGTAAAATATGTTAAAGAATGTAGTTTTGGAATGGACTGATTTTAAGCCCATTTAAAGCTTGGCCCATTCTAAGGATGGCCCATATGAAATAGAAATTAGGTAAAAGAAAATGAAAATAAAATGATGTTTTTTGGATTATTATTATGTTTAATTTAATGCATAATGCTAGAAATGGTTTGGCATGCAAAATATGCAACTTATAAGTTAAAAATACGTATACAAACCAAACGGATTCATTATTATGCGAGAATTTTTCTTAAATTATATAGCCCTTGTAAGTCCTGGATATATCAAATTGCAGGTCTTATGTCACTTCCTGGTGCAATGACTGGCATTTTAATGGATCATTTGAAAGTTATTCAGCTACAGAATGTTGTGATGAACATTTTGGGCCTGTTTGGTCATCGCTGTTAAGTCAGCTTATTGACTTATAAGCCCGTAAATATTTATCGACGAGTGTTTGTCAGTTCAACTTATAAATCGAATTTACAACTTATAAGCTGATAAGTTGAATGTTGGTAACGATGTACTTTTTCTTAACTTATTTTGATTTTTCATTTTTTTTAACTATATATGTTTTAAAATGTTAATCTAACTTATAATTCACGAACTAAGATAGTCATATTTAAAAATTATTTATTTTAGTTCATTTAAGTGAAAAAAAAAATCTGAAATACACCAAACACTTATATAACTTATAAACATTTATATACTTACTACTTATAAGTCATTTATTCATTTCAAGTCATAAGTTACTTGTTTTAAGATTTCCCAAACGGGCACTTTATTTAAGGAGTCAACTTTTAGCAGCATCATGTTCTACTTATTTGTATCAGCTGCCTTCTTCACCATGATCATCAGTTAGAGGGTACCGTTTCTTCTTCAGCTTGAGGTTCGCCTCAATCATTTTTTGATCTTTCAAATATTACTGTATAATCTGAGATTTTTCGATTGAGGATGCACTATGAACATGGTATAAAAAATATATGTCATGCATCTTATCTATCCGTTGATCAGGAACAACTTATTAACCTCTCAAGACTAATGTTAATTGTAAATTTGAATCCATTCATTCTGCCAAAATTGTTCTTGTCTACATTACAGGATCTATAATGTAAAATTTGAAAGTAAGAAATCGATTCAAGATATCTGGGATCGTGCACAGTGATACACATATGCACACATAGCCAGAGATCAAGACACTCATCCTGAAAAATGTAAATTATTTAATATAATGTCTGGACTTGGCAGCATCAAGAAGTTCTTATGATGCCATGTTACACTTTTCGATTGCTCAATTACATATATACGTATTAATACGAATGCATCAACACACGTATATATAAACCTTCCCTCAGAATTCTGTCATTCTTCCTCAAGGAAACTTTTCCGTAATGTCCTTATGGGAGGGGATGAAGCGGGTGCTGGCCTACAACATTCCCTCGTGGATCATACGAACAGACAACAAGTTTTCCCCTGTCACCCTTGCAGGTAACCTCTGCACACCCTACTCTCTCAGTAGTCCTCCAAATGATCTGAGTGAAATGTCCACACATGCAATCTTTTGAAAAAGGTGGGCATCTGCAGACCCCTGTCACAATATCGTAATTTGCTTGCTCATCAATAAATTTTTGCACAATTTGTGCTGGTGTAGCCTCATCGTATAATTCCCAAGCAAGATTTTCTCCATAAATACCATGAGAATGGGCTAAATGGCAAATATGAGCTTGACTATTAGCATATTTTCGCGAGTGTCTTGCGAGACTGGGATCCCATGTCAAGGGAGGCACACCCATTGCTAGCCTTATTTGATTGTGAGCATCTAGATATTCTTTAGGCTTATTATTTTCTAATGCAGCATACATATCTCTCAGGCTACCAAAATTTGGAAGACTTGGTCTGGGAAAATGAAAAAATGCATCAACATAAAATGCATTTAGAAATGCGAAGATGATAAGAACTCTTATCATCTTCGCCATTGTTGAGGACCTAGGGGGTGGCAGTGGTTCCTCACTGGATTCCTAGAGGAAAACCTCCTGTTTCCAAGAGCCTGAATGAGATCTTAGAGGGAATGTGAGAGGAATGAAACTTCTTATTCACTTTGGCTTTATATACCATGTTAGGTACATCTTGAATCGAAAATGCACCAACAAAAAATTAGTAAACATTTCGGTTCACCACTTTTAAATAGAATTGGTGGCATAGAATTTCCCCCTAAGATTTCTTCTTAAAAATAAATTTTTTGGTACTACAATGTATGGATGGTGTAAAATTTTAAAAATAATTATTTTGGTACTACACAGTATTATGGAGTCGGAATTAGTAGTAAAAATACTTTGTATTGATTAATCGAATAATCCATAATTAATTAAAATAAATAATCAGAAAACTAATCTAGTGTATTTCAAAAAATATAATAATATTTATTTTATTGAATTCAATATATATTAATTTAAAAAATATACAATAATTAATTAAATTCTAAAATCAAATAGACAGGAGTTAAATTTTAAATTCAAATTTTAAAATAAAATCAACAGCAGTACCTTATAACGATTAATCCTGAATTTGATTTTTAGAACGGGGAACTATAACATATGAATAAAGTAAATTTTATTACACGTCTCTTCCTTTGTCCTGACAAAAAAAAACATAAACAAGAACTACTTGCAGCTTTGATCTCACCCCCGATCAAACCCACTACGCGATCGCAGCTTTGTCTGAACCTCGATCGATCCACAATCATATACATACATATAGATATATTCGATGCGGCGTAGATTGAATTCTTGGGTTTCACTTCTGTTATTTCTCTGTTACATCCGTGGTAAAATTTTCTTTTGTTTTTCTAATATAATACTGTAAATTTCTTGATTACCAATCTATAATCACACAATTTTATGCAATGGTTTACATAAATTATTTTACTGTTTAGATATAAACTGTTAGATAACTCTTAAGTGATATCATGGGATACATAAATTATTTTACTGCTTCGATATAAACTGTTAAATAACTCTAAAGTGATATCACGGGACCGAGATTTTTTATCACTGCGAAGATGTTATCAATTTATAGGCTATTAATTTAGATGGGTTTCTTTTAACATTTTTTGAGAGACTCGAACACTAGACCTCTTGTTACGAGAAGTAGGGAATTCACTGGACTGTAATGCTGGACATGGTTTTATTTGTTTTTGGTATTTTATGTTTTGGATGTCGAGAATTAGTGTGATTTGTGAACATAACGACATATGCCTTATGATTTCGATGTATTGAGAGTTGAGACTGGATTTAGTCTTTGAGACTTTTTTTCTGCGAAATTGTTTTGGCAGAAGTTGTATCGACAGCGACTGTTACACTTCAATCAGTTGAAATTTTTACCACACATGAGTTTATAGGAGCAGACCCGACAGTTTATTTTAATTGTAAAGGAGAGGAGAGGATAATTTTGCCTGATTTGAAGAAAGCACAAGTCGAATATGCTTTTAAGGGTCAAGAATCTTGGCAGGTTTGTTACATTTTTCCCGTCTTTTTAATATTAGAGTAGACATTTCTACTTGGTTCTTGATTCTCGATTCCATTCCTCTGTTTCTAAGTAGTTGCCTCCTTTATTTTGCACTTGCTATTAGCTTTGAATGATGTTTTTCAATTATCTAATGATTTGATTTATAGTTAATTGTTTACCTTCATCCTGCTTTTACAGAGATCATGGTGAATTCTCATGACTTCTTCTGATGACTCGCAACTCTGTGTTGAATAATTTGCTTCCATCACTTGCAGAAACTAAAAATCTTTATTGTATATTGTATAGTAGATCACTGCCATCCAGATATCTAATTTTATATTTAATCCAAAGGTTGAAGTTTGAATGCTTGTTAAACGTTTTGGCAAGGGTTTTAGCTTTATTTCATTAATTATGTTGGAACGTTATTTCCGATGAGATTCAATTAAATACTTTGTATGCAACTGTTTAGTGTTTACGTATTTTACCCTAAAACTAAATTCTGGCAAGTTTAAAAAATATTTCGCGTGCGTGCAGCAACCTCTATGTATTAATGTTTCACAGCTAATTCATATACAAAACTAACTTAATATGTTACTAAATGTTAGGTGTTGTTAGAAATGAATAATTTTCTGAAATTATGTTGAGTCTGATTTCTCGTCACATTTTCAGCCACTGACAGAATTCCTGAATAAAAAATGCAAGCGGTGTGGATTCTATGCAAAGCACACCATAAAATCAGATGATGTCTTTGGTGAGTGGGAATTTTGTCCTACTGAGTTCACAAGATCTGATGGCAAGTATATTTACTCGGTTGACAAGGAAATAAATGCCACATTTTTATGTGAAGAATGTGTTCCACATCCACAGAAAGCTGGTAAGTACTTTTAAGTCCATCCTTGATAAAAACTGCTTTCATCAGAAAGCATCATCTTAGATTTTATCATGTTCTGAGGCTGCTTCAGAGAGTAGCAATTTTTTCCATGTGGGTGGATGTATGCATATGCAGAACTGTGAGATAGCTACTCTTGGTTCTTTGATTTCCTCTTCTCAGCTTTCATAGTGATTTCTTACCTCTAAATATAGTTGTGGTAAATCTCTTTTCCTACCATTTTTAGACCCTGCACAAATCTGTATTCATCTTTTGGACCATTTGACAGGGTCATCGAAACATTTCTTTTGGATAACATTTTTACATTTACAAAAAGAAAAGGACTTTATAAGTGTGGAACAAGCCCCTGAGATAGCTAGAAAATTCCAGAGTCAATCCCCTCAAGAATAGAATCCTAAATGGAATGCATAAGAATAAGCTACGTAGAATGAGGAGCTAAATGGATACACCTAACAAAATCCAATTGAAGAAACCTCGTCCAACATGAAAGAGACTCAACCTTGCTGCATTCTTTATAAAACCAATTGAAGTAGTGACAGTTCAGTTCTTTCGCATGCCTGTGTTGTGCATTTGACCATCGTGTCTATCTAAGCAACATATGTATCTACTATCATAATGTGATAATAATAATAATTTAGTTTTAGACTTTATTTTGGCCAACCTTTAGTAATTAATCTTTGTTTCTACCATGTTTTAGATCCAGACTCAGCACCAAAATCAGAAAATGAAGGACATGGAATGCACTGGGCCATTGTGACGCTGATTAGTATCATAGCATCAATACTTGTGTGTATTGGACTGGCTGCAGCTTACAAATATTGGCAGAAAAAGAAGAGGCAGAAAGATCAGGCACGATTTCTTAAACTTTTCGAAGAGGGTGATGATATTGAGGACGAATTAGGCATTGGGCCCCTTGGAGGCTCTGTTTGACTGTTTTTTATTTTAGTATAATTGACATCACAATACAACTATATATGTACATTTATATAATGTAACTTCTTGTTTGAAAGAAATAAGTATAAGTTGGTTTTGAGGGAAACTTTCTTTTGTTTATGCTCATTATGTAGTGCAATCTAGCAATTAAATGTAAGATTTAGGGCTATTTATATGTTTTGCACTTCTGTGTGAAGAATGTATTTGTGCTAGAAATTAGAAAGGTAACATACTAAATCCTGCTGGTGTTGTTTAGCCTTTCTAAAGTGTTAAATCCTGATGAATTTTGCTTTTGGTCTAAAACATAAACTTTCACCAGAAAATTGGCCTTTCAGTAACACTCTGCATTTGTAGCTTTAAGTTATTGAAGCATAGTTCTGTTGATTATAAAGACAAAACTCCACAGCAATGGTAAATGACTAGAGCAGTAGACAGTTGCAGGTTGCTTCTCCAGAGTTCGACCTGTCCTTGGCTTCTGGTTGAAGAATATGCCAGTAACCATAGATTTTCTCACCAAGTTCCAACTCTTCGCATTAACGACTGCATGTTGACTTCTGTTGATATGCACCTCAATATCCCGACCAGCCAAAAGGAATTCATTACCAGTAGAAAGCGAAGAATCATGGTCATTGACACGCTGAAATTTCATAATATATCTAAACTCTTCTCAATTTTGAAGAGTCCCTGTGCTATCCCTAAACCCACTATCTTTGTTTACTGAAACATCAATACTGTATTCGAAATATCTTGAGGTGCTTGAATTGTTAATGGGCATGAGAATAAAGGGATAGAAATGCTATTGATATGAAACCCTAAGGAGTATGCAGCAAATGAGTTA
>PHNY01166791.1:21236-40149 GCA_003724115.2 Anethum foeniculum | reverse complement strand
CCCCCCCCCCCCCCCCCCCCCCCTCCCCAAAAAAAATAATAATAAAATAAATAAATAAAATCCCAACTTACAAACCTGATACGTACTAGTCATTAACTTATCCAATCCCGATAACCATAGGTAATAGGGCAAATCCTGGCAAGTATGGTCAGTTGATTCATGTTTTTTTCCTCTAAACGTTCAGAATAAGGGAAAGGTTGAACATAAATTTAGTACTCTATTAATTTATCAGTCCCTCTATTAAATCCAACCTAAGCTGCAAAATTGTACTCATGAAAAAACCATTCTTAATTTTAATTGTCATAACCACGAGCATATATACAAATTGAGATGGTGATTCTATGTCAGATATAAAAAATGCAATATAAAAGGTAGAGTAAGAAGCATCACAAGTTGATATGGCTCATTCACAATATAGCAAACACATCCCGACTTTGAGTTGCTTTGGTTTGAAAGAAAAATACCATTTGAGGAATCACTTTGTTCCAGAAAAAAAAATCTCAATTTATTACCCAAATAAGAGAAATATAGACATATAACAATGAGATCATGAACAAAAGCTTTTGAATTTAATACCATTCACACAAGTACATTCAGCATAGAGTACTACAGTTGCCATTACATTCTGCTCTCAGAATCTCAACCGGATGAAAGTACATGGTTCTGTGTACATAGCTTAACGGTGTGTACTTTGTTTAGTTACTTACAGCCGTGGTTTTCCCTAGCATTCTGATAGCACGAGGATTCACATTTGTCAAGACATATATATCCTGCAACAAAAATAAAATTCTCAGTGTGTATGCTAATTGCTAACAAATCAAGATGGAAACACATTAGGAAGAAAAGACCTTAGTGGTTCACATGAGACTCAACCAAGCCTGGTTAATCATTCAACACTTTTGCCCCTTATAGCATGATTAAAGTTGTCCAATTCTTTCGATTGAGAACCATAAATAGCTTTGATTGTATCTATACAGGAACTGCAAGCAAATCAACTATAAATAAATCATTCTCAATAGCTAGGCACTGACGAATGCTTCTCCATTGACAATTCATAATAGCCAAGATCAAAACTTAGTAACCTCAAAAACAAAAAGCAATGAAAAAAAAGCAAAAAAAAACTATGCTATTCAGGTGTTATAGCAATTAACTAAGTTCACAAAACCCCCTTCAATCTAGATAATATATAAATTGATGCACACTTATAATTATTAAAACTTGGTAACCTACAACTATCCTACTCAGGTGTCATAGCAATTAACAGATTGCACGAAAGCCCCTTAATATCTAGATGATATATACGCCGTTAAGTAAACTTCAAATTAGTTGAGGACAAAATAATGAAATGTAATATGGACCTGCAAGCTTCCTTGTTAAACTTTTTCTTCTCAATGCCATATAATTGCTCAAAAATATCCGGCTCCACTCGACAGAAATAAGGACGATCTGCAACAACAAAGGAAATAAAATCAAACAACTCACCAAATACGAAAACAAAATTCCAACATGAATTAAAGTAAAAACTCACCAGCATAAATCTTGCAGGTTCTTGTACTCATCTCAAAATGCACACACCATCCTTCCGGACCTATCATACTCCTAAATAACTAAAATGTAATCAACAATCAATCTCCTCAACATCATAACATACAAATAACAGCACCCTAAAGATTCCAAATATTAAGACCGACATTATCTGACACGACCCAAACCGATGCAAAAATAACACAACACACTTTATTTAACCCGAAACGACTCATCTATCAAATTCACATTCCTCTTAACTTATACAGTAAAACCTCCATAAATTAATAACCCACAATAAATTAATACTTTGAATACAAATTTTTAATCCCAAAAAATTAATAAAATTTATCGTCCCTGGTATTAATTTATAGAGATTTTACTTGCATTTAATTTTTCCAACTTTCCGCAAATTTAGAACTGACATAAAAATTGACACGTTTACAAACCCGAACACAACCAGAACAAGAGTAAACAAAAGAGATAGCTGAAAACACACCTCAACATCAGAAGGGTCATCAAAAATCTCATCAGGGGAAGGAAAAGAAGGGCCTTTATCAAGTTTACAACATGCTCCACAGCTCTTTACACATTGCCACACTGGTTCTTTTTTATTACTTGTGAAGCCAAGGCTGCTGCTTTTGTTTTTATAAGTGGGATTATTTTTTTGGGTTTGCTTTTTGTTCAACTGGGTGTTTAAGTTAGCATTGAGTGTTAGCTGCCGTTGTTTTTCCGGCGATATTGTGAAACCAGGCGGAGACACCGCCGGGAAGTGTGAGAGTAACATAGCTATCCGGTAATAAAGATAAAGAAGGATAGGTTACTTGCTCAAATGTAAATGTTACGAAAGAGTTTTCGACTTTTCTGCGAACAATTTTAAGTTTACGCATAATTGAAATTATAGTTTATAAAAAATATTATGAATAAAATTATATAATTAAAATTTTAATTTAAAATAAAATTTAAAATTAGAGTATTGTTTTAGTTATACAGTCAAAGACTTAAAATTGTGTGCTAGAAAAGTTAAACGACATGTAAAAAACAGAAAAATTTAAGTTGGATATCAAATTTTTTATCGGCTCGTATTTCATATTGATCTTATTTGTCTAAATTTAAAGGTTATGATAAATTTAGGTCATTTTTATGTAAATTGATACAAGTATTTACTAATACGAGGCCCCTTACAAAATTTTAGTATTGAATTAGTAATTGTGTATTTTAAATATTGAAGCTATCCATTATTGTTAAAATGATATTTGTATCAGTTTTACCAAAAAATTATTTTCTTCATTTTTTTCTGAATTACAATTGTTACTTCATTTAATATTTTATTATAAATGAAAATATATTATTTAATATTTAAGAAATATTTTGTGTACTAAATCGAGACGCAAACATTTTCCTTTGATTTTAGGTATAAGAGAGGACATTTCATGAGCCTCGTGCCCTCCAATTTTTTAAAAAAATTTAAGGTAGAATGATAATTTTACATTTATCTTGGTAGCTCAGAATCAGATGATTCTAAAGAATATTTGTTGGAAGCTATATATGAATATTATATATTGAAATTTAGTCCCAATTACTTTCATTGGTACAAATATAAATTTTCTAAAAAAACTTTTTCCGGATAAAAATTGAATATTTTGATTTAACCTAATAATCTCTGTAATGCACCTGTTTGGCAAACAGACCACTTATCAATTTATCGACTAATTTCGAAAAAAAAATTCATATTTACAAATTAATTTTTAGAATTAAATATTTAAGTAGGATTTAGTATCTCTTATATACAAAAACTTGTCAGAAATAAGTAACTTATTTCAGAAAAAACTTTTTTCGGATAAAAATTGAATATTTTGATTTAACCTAATAATCTCTGTAATGCACCTGTTTGCCAGGCCACTTATCAACTTATCGACTTATTTCGAAAAAAAATTTCATGTTTATACAAAAATTTGTCAGAAATAAATAACTTATTTCTGAAAAAAGTATAGTTTGATGTACTTTTTTCTTATTTCTGACAAATAAAATTTTCCGCATTTAATTTCACAAATGAACGAACTTTTTCTTTGCTTCAATGTATCGCTTTCTTCCTATTTACGGTTACACTTGCAATGGGTTACCCAAAACTTTCACTTAAGATTATATTCATTACTTGATTTATTTTAATTTATTAATCACATTAAAGGGAAACAAACAGGGGCAAGTTTGCCGGGCGATCGGAGCATCCAATATGTTTAATTTGCTTTTAAATCAGTAACAACACAACAAAAGCAACAGGATAACAAGACAGCAATAGCATTCAGCATTACCCAGTCTCCAACAGTATTAAGTTCAACAATCAACATTTAACAATCTCACAGCAAAAAGTTCTTAAAATCTTAAAAAAAGTACGAATGATTATCGAACGAAATGCAAAGACGATTGGAGCAAAGCAAATCTAAGGTGATTCGCTGCCTCTAAACGATCGAGGCTTTTCATCATCGACATCATCTACTGGACTTCTGTCTTCTCTAGGACTAGGACTGCGACTCAGCCCATTAGCTCCTCCATTAGCTTCCAATGGGCTCACATCCCCGCCGGCAACAGGACTCCCTCTAACGGGGCTCAAACTCCTAGGACTCCTGGCTCTGGGACTTTCACCATAGTCTGACCCATCTTGTTCAGTTACTATTTTATCCATCACCGGGGAAAGGCTACCTCTCTCGAATGGGCTGGCATCTTCTGGTGTTGGGCTGCGCTTCCTGGCCTTAGGAGGGGGAGAATTCTTGAGATCAGGGCTCCTGCTACCATAGCGAGGACTCCTCGATCCCTTCACACGGTCCGTCTTTCTTTCCCTCTTCTGGGGAGACCTTGATCGGCTGTCAATATATAAGACAGATTTATCGTTAGCACAAAATATAACTTTTTATTTAAATTTGGGGAATTTTTGCATACAAGGACTTGAATATTTGGATTTATAAGATATGATATAAGAAAACTACAAATTATCCAGGAGAATTAGAACATCCAAATGAACCTAGTAGAGGCACTAATTGATATATAAAAGCTAACCTGTAGCTGCGACTCCGACTGAAACTTCTACTGCGGCTTCTTCCGCGGCGAGGTGATCGTGATCTTGACCGCACCGGTGACCGTGAGTAACTTCTACCACGTGCACTTCGACTGCAAACAAATCAAAAATTAACTTGAAGCACTTCTGCACATGCACTGGGAAGGGCTTAATATTTGCAATTTCACTAGTAAAAACTCGACAATAAAATTACCTTAACTTCTTGGGACTGTTGGTGCAGTTCCTTTCAATGTGACCTCTCTCACCACAACGGTAGCATTTGTTCTTCCAGTCCCCTGATTTGCAATCCCTAGCCCAGTGACCATCAAGGCCACAATTAAAGCAGCGTCCAGATCCAGGAGGAGGACCTCTGCCCATATATTCTCTGGTACCACCTGGCCCACGTGGCACCTGTACAAAACCATCCATAGGCTATATTTAGATCGACTGCTTGACATTGACAAAAAACCGACGCCGGAATCTAACCTGACAAACTATATCTCTAATTCACTGGACAAAAATAGAAAGTACAAAACTGCTACAATTATATCCAAAAACAAAAAGATACGGGCGCGGTTGGGATCAGAGGATTTCAAAATAATTACTGGAAAGGATATGATACTATAATTAAAAAAAAATGAATTAGCATTTCCAATCCCATAATTGGGTTAAAATCATATAACAATCCAAACGGCAACCAAATTAAGAACAAGTGGTAAGCCATTTAAATTCCTCACCCAGACCTATGCACAAGTTCTTTTAATACTCACAAAGAATTCACCTTGCACCACGAAACAGAACAATAAATTTAATCAAAGAAACTTGGACATTTCTGCTCAAGAAAACACTAAATATTTCAAACTTTAACAATCAAGAGAGAAAAACATGTGATTGACGGAATTGAGTATCACACTTAAAGCATTTATATTGATGAAAATGCTTGCTTATTCCAAACATGACATGATAACAATAAAAAAACTGATTATTTTTAGCATATGCTAATCACAGACATACCCAATTACGGTTGCACATAAACAGAACAACGATACTTGTACGGTGATGCCTCAGTAGAACTATGAGAACAGCCTAGTTTATCACAGCACCAAGTCACCAACTAGTATAGCAAAACTCATGCACTAGAAAACATACCCCTTTAGCGAACTCCACTATAAGACGACTGCCATCAATGTCACGACCATTAAGGTTATATCTTGCATCATCAGCATCTCGCGGATCACTAAATTCCTGCCCATTGTTGTTCAAAAGAAAAAACCAAGAGGATACCATAATTGACTCGTATAATAATAAGTTACTAATTATCCACATACAACAATGTCAAGCAGAGATGTAAGAGGCAAAGGAAAGTGATACATACAACGAAAGCATAGTCGTGCTTCATATCCACATCCCGTACTCTGCGCAAACGGTTTCCATAAACAGTAAGGCCATCAAAACTTTAAGTACTGGGAGTGCATCATACATCGTCCCACAAATCGAACTAAACACACCAGTATGAGACTGTTGCTTGGATTAAAAACGCAATAACACTACAGAAAGAATCGCCAAAGTCTCCTAACACTCGTCAAGACTCTCCACCATGGTCAAACACCCACCTTTGACCTCCAGGACAAGCAAAATCCCACAAACCTTCAATAATATTATTACGTTAAATAGAAAGACACCTAGGGGCAAAAAGTTCCTCAAGATATCAACAATAGGGTATTACCACATATTCCACTTCTCATTCTTTCTGTTCCGGTTTTCACAACCTCTAAAAGCTTTGTGATAGCCCTATAAACAAGTTGCAATTAACTATATCTTATGTATTGTATAAATATTTAAAACGCAAGTATTAAAAAAACAAAAGCCCTCCATAATATGTAGCCTACCAGGGAAAACCTTCATAAGTTAATTATAAGTTCCTATACGTACCTAATGTCATATCACATAACCACAATATGACATAACCCACATTTACGGACCTACCACATAACCACAATATGACAAACCCACATTTACGGACCAATGCTTTAGACATTAGTAATCTACCCCAAAGAGCATAAGACTGTATGACCTTCAATTTCAACAATCTAACACTAAACCTCCAAATATCTTTTCCTAAAATAACCGCCTATCGGGACCTCACACATGTAATTTACTAATTATCTAACAAAAACTAATCACAATAACAATAATAAAGATACACAAGCAACTCATAAGCTAACCAACAGAAAATAAAAATTAGCAACCGTAATTCTTAATTACGGAACAATGTTCCAATTAAAAAGCTAAACCGAGCCAATTGCGAAATATACCTCCCATATCTGCTAAAAATGTGCTCCAGATCACGTGATCGTGTCCGGGACGACAAATGCCCAACGTACAGCCTAGTTGTGGTTCCGTATCGATCACGATCACCGTAACGATCATCATATCGAGGCATTTTCAACTACACAACAAAAATTCACCAATTAACAACCTCAATAACAATCAACTAATCAATTTGCCCAATATAAACACAATCAATCAACATATCATACAATTCATATAACTAAAAACACAATTAAACGCAACAGATTCGTATAATTAAAAAGATATGATTAATAATTTGTTTTTAATTAATTAAAAAGATTAATTAGGGAGAGAAAAGAGCGTACCTTGTGAGTGAAACCCTAATTTCTGATTTCGAGAAGATGAAAATAGAATAGGGATTTTTTTTAATGGTTGGGCTTGGGTTTTATAAGATAACACCGACGTATTTGGACGGGGGAGATGTGGTTTTTGAGATTGAACGGATAGGATTGGATTGTGTATGGGCTTGACTTATGGGCCTTCTTTGGGAGACAAAGCCCAGTTTTGTGGCATTTAACGAAAACAGTCTCGGTTGTAATAAGGTTTTCAGTAAAAAGGAAAAAAAAAAAAAACGCTGCCACTTGTATCATCTTCTTCCTTCCATGTCTCAAATTCTACACAATAATTTTAAATTCTGAACATATTATTATAACCCTCTCATTAATTACTATAACATACTTTGAAAAATTTTATATTTAGAGATGATTTTTTCCAAGTGAATTTTCCATATTCTAGGACTTTATGTGTATTAAGGACCAATATCTAACACTGCTGTGGTTCTGTTCAACACAACACGATAGCACCTACGACTATTACCATAGCACAAGAAAAACTTTTCTATCCTGAAAATAACAAAAACTAGTTTACAATCATATTTTATTTGTATTTCTAATCTATTTATTACCAACCCACTTCTTCGACTTGTAAAATAACTTCTTAAACATTTTACGTATTACAATTTAGTTATACTTTATTATAGAATCATCATGTTCAAGTCTTTCTGGCAGAATTTAAAGATTACATTGTTTACATTGAGAGAAGCAACGGCTCATGTGTCACAAATCTGACATTTATTATTTCTATAAGAGTACTTGTGGAAGGCTTTAATCAAGATTGTGAAACATGAATTGTGGGTGTGGGGTTTAGGCAGATTTAACAAGTATGGTTATTGTATATATGAGTTTGTGAATGGGCATCACGAAAATCATGTTCAAGATATTGAAGTTGGCTGATGAAGAAGAAGAGATGGGTGATGAAGCATGGTGGTTACCATTATAATTTGTTGATAGTTGTCATTATTAATGGTTCTCGGTTTTGCATTCATGATTTTGGGTTTGTAAATTTAGATTTAAGGGCTTTAGTGGACAATTGGTGAAACAATTTAAGACATCTCGGGCAGGCCAAGAATTCTGATTATTTCTTCAAATTCAAGGATCAGACTTATTTGAGAAATTGGTTTCTAGGCTTCACCATTTTCATCGGATCTGCTTTGGTAAGGACGATCATCGACGATCGTCCTAGGTATTGTAAGGAGTATAACACAAGATTATACCTGAAATTAAGATTACAATAATAAAATTACCAAAATATTGTTCGAGACACGTGAAAACCACGTTATCCTTAAAACAGATAAGCCCCTTCCTCGTGGTGTTTGGAGGAGTGTTGGCTTCCGTCTACGAATAGACCCACCTTCTACGAACCGAACAAGTATGGCTACTATCTCAAAGAACTGAACTTAGAGAGCTCTAAGAAGAAGGCAAAAATGTTTATGAAAAACTTGTGAAATTCTTTTTGTGTCTTAAACAATGATGCAAAAAACTCTATCTAAAGGGGAAGAAATTTGTTACTTACAAGCTCATTAATTTGTAACCTACAAAATAATGAAAACTAAAAGCTAGCTCATTATTGTAGGAGTTACACAAATTAATGTATAAGTTACAAAATCAAAACAATTAAAAAATAATTTGAAATTTTATTTAAAATATTCCAACATGTATTGTATCCATTCACTTTTGTTCTATGTATGTCTCTTGTCATATTTGATTACATTTTAGATACATCAATATTCTTCTCCTCGATCGATTCACCTTTGTGAGGAGGATCTTCAACCATCGTTAATGGGTAAGTCCCATGAAAGTCATGGGCACAGGTATAGCACATATACACATGTATCTTATCATGCACTAAGCCGGGGGTCTTCACGGAAATAACCTCCCTATTTTTCGGAATAGGGATATATTGAGTATATTTGGTTTGGTTTGGTTTGGTCTCAGTTGTGATTCTTCAAAATATTACTATGTTGAGATATACGAGATAATTGAGTTGTAAACACACACATTTGATCAAAATAATTTTGTCTTAATATTAACATTGAGATTATTGTTAGTGCAACGAAGGATGTTTAATTATGTAATTTTATTTTCTTTATTTTACTTAGAAACATATGATACAAATATTAATGAATACTTATATATTCATTATTACAAAATTCATTAACCGACATAGGTTGTTTGCATCTAAAACATATGTTATTAATTGGTTAACGATTGATATAAAAAGATTTTTTTTGATGATCATACAACATTTTTAACCGTTTCAATGTTTTTAACCGTTTAAGTGGTAGTGAGATTTGCCTTAAATCTACATCAATTTTTCATATATAAATGTATTAAGATTGCATCGGGACCTTGGTTGAATTTAACCCTGATTCACATTTATTTCTCGACTCAATTTTTGCCCTAATGCATATATATTTAATAATTTATGTGTCAGCTAATCTCGAAAGATGGTAGTTAGTCATTGGTTTCTTGTGCAGGTGCGTGCCATTCATGTCTTTGGAATCGTCAAGAGACTTCCAGACTCTTTACAAGTGACTCGGCATTAGCGGCTTCGTGTTGCACTGGAGTGATCCAACGTGTGATTTTGTACATTCTTTCATTTCCAGTGCTTCATTATAGATTGAGATCTTTTTTGAACTAAAATACAATACAATTATCTTCTTCGAACTAAAATACAAAACAAATAGTTATAAAAGTTGTTGTTTCACTTATAGAAGATGATGGATAAGCTGTGTCGATACAACTAAACAACTACAATTATTTTAGCGATCAAATTTTCCTAGTAGGTGTTTGGGAATATCGCACTTTACAATCTTATCGGGATTTAAAAATTTTGAAATTCTTTAATTCAAGAAATTTAGTATCAACTCCAGATTTCTCGATTCCCCGTTTTAAGAATTGTATCTTCCAAAAGTTTATCGAACCTTATCATTTCGAATAGTTTGGGGTAAAAACCCTTTATATCACAGTTTTAATGAAAATGACCTAAAATATCACAATTCACGAAACTGACCCTTTATATCACATTAAGACGCAAATTAAACATGCGTTTTTTAAAAACATATTCTCGAAATGCGTTACTACCATAATTTTTAATTTTTTTTTAATTACGCATCTAAAGCTTGCCTACTTGAAAACAATTAAATGAAAATAAATAAGGAAATACATGTTCTAACTGCAATCTAGAATCTAGAATTTTGAACAACCCGACCCAATAACTAAAGGCCCAAAAAGGAAACAGGAGTCTATGAATTTTTTTCAGAGACATATTGTAAATATGTGTTTATTTGTGATATACGGGGCCATTATTTTGAATACCACATTTTACCTCTAAATTGTGATTAAAAAGGACCTTTTTTTTTATTAGTTTTCTAATATTAAAATCTAATTTATGATTATTAATGTCAATTATATTGCGACAAGGTAAAAGAAAAAGCCAACCAGTTCTTGTTGTAAGCTAAGCACCCCCTACTCCCGGCTTCCTTATGAAATTATTCGATCTTACAAATTTATTAAATGAAACTTATCTTCTTCAGGAGCAAATCCAAAAGCGCTTTTTGGAGTTATTTAACGCGGACTTGTCCTAAATACAAGGGAAGCTACTGCCGTATACTGGAAAAAGAGAGCGACTTCATGAGGCAATATCGAATCTTGTCGAAGACATTCATCTGACAAGGCATCGCCGCCCCATGAATTTAGGAAGGTAGCCTCTTGTTCAATATAAGGTTGATGGTGGGTTTCGGTCGTACCTTTCAAAGATTGATTGTATCTTGACACTTATACTAATATTGAAGCTTGACTTGATGATTGCAACCTTTTACATGTATATTATTGTTATCTACCTGTATATTATTGTTATCTACTTCAAACCACTTATTTGTGAAATATTTAGAAGGCCTCCAACAATTTGCCCGATAATTGAAGACCTCTGAGAATTTGCATGATCAATAAAGACATGATTTTGTATTTTGGGGGTTATTTTTATCGGGGAATCTAGGGATAATGGAGTCATGCTCTCTATTTTGTTAAGTTATCCTTATCGAGGGGTCTCGGTTATCCTGTATGAGTGGAACTTATCGTATAGTTTGGTGAGTTATCGACATCTAGGGTTAGGACTCGTTCTTGCATGTGGAGTAGTATGGAGTAAATCACGATTATACCCCAAATTAGGGTTGTCAATGGATTAGATTTAAATCAGATCAGCCTTGATCCATATCCTGATCCATTTAATTTTACCGGATTCGGATAGGATTTTGGTCGGATTTTTCACAGCACGATCCATATTCGGATTCGCTGGATCACGAATTTTCGGATCGAAGCTCCGATCCGTTTATATTTATATTTTTTACTTTTGTTTACAACTGTTCTCCTATCAGTTATATTTATATTTTTTTTTATTTTGTTTACCACTGTCTCTAATGTTTAAGTTCAGAAAAGACAATGAAATATTTCTTCTTATGATGACATTTTAGAATTGATACTCTTTATTGATCATTATAAAAATGTGCATTTATATAAACGAGCACAAAATATCAAATGCACGGTGATATACTATTATTTGTCAATACTTGCCATATCTAAGAAAAATAATCATGAAAAGATATGCAAGTCGCCTTTAACTTTTATTCCCGTCAAGTTCAATCCTATGTATTATTATAGATAATATATTTATTCAAACTATTAAGTATTTTATAATTATATATATATATATAATCGGATCGGATTATTAACGGATCGGATCGTATCAAATCAATATCCTATACTTATTTGATCGGATTTTTTCCGGATCGGAATTATTTTTAAGTGATCCATATTCGCTCCATTAGCTTTCGGATCGGATCGGACCGGATATCCGATCCATTGACAGTCCTCCCCCAAATCATTGACAGAAAAGGCCCTTAATGACACAATTTGGAGTTAAAATGCCCTAATAGCACATCCTGAAAATATGACCCTTTATAGCACTCTAAAACGTGAGATCGTGTCACGTTTACCTTTTTTTTAATTTTAACAGCTGACTTTTTATTGGGCCTGCAAAACGGGATTTTGGTTTACATTCTCGCATACAGGCAACATCAAGTTGCATTTTATGTTTTCATTTTTTTAAAAAAACGCTGATTTATCCCGTATTTTCAGAATTGAAAATAAAAATTAATTTCAAAATTAAGTGAAAACCTGAAATAAAGCTATATTTTCTAAAACACAACTTGATCACGTGAATTTGCGTTTTTAAGTTCTGTTTTGCTCCATTATTCTAAATTGTGCAATTTGGGACCATATTATTTTAAATTGTCATAAAAGGTCAACACACGATTATTGACTGAAGAGACAACTGCTATCGGTTAGTATTTACTCCGACAGATTACTTCAATGCATATTCATAATGTTTTCGATTGACTATCGAGTTTTAGATCTTTATGGCTAGACTTCGTCGTATGAGCTCTTCTAAGTGCGTCAATGATCGATTATTCAGCCTACCATTATATCTACGATAAAAAATTTATTTAATTTTTTAATTTTCAAGAACTACGTGAGTTTTGATCCATATAAACAAAAATACGTAGGCTTATCAAGTTGGAAGTTGAGAATTATGGGAGGACAACCAAACCCCTTTTGATATAATTAGCCCCAACAAACACAAAAACATCACATTCCCATAATTTTTCCAGCAATAAACTATACCATCATAAATTTTGATTTCAACACGAATCTCGAACTTTGTTCATTGTTACTAAACTTCTCCCTAAAAATTGGGCCCCCTGATTAATGATGCAAAATTATGCCTCACACCACATTATAATCATGAAGAAAACCCCAGTCCCCACGCACTTGATACATATGTCTTTCTGTTAGTCTCTTTTCTTGCGATCTAAGCGTTACCTTTTTTCTTCTTTGTATAAAACTAGATTGTAAAACCTATCACATTACAAATCTAAACAACTGGATAACTACCTTCAGACTAAAATGAGCTCAGTTTGCATCACAAATTGTGTAAATGACACTAGAGTTCCAGTTAGAGCCACTTATGTCAACCTCTACAAGTGGCCAGAATCCGATGCAGAGTTCGTTAAGACAGTTAAGATGACTAAGGGCGATCAAGGGCGACGAGACCCTCATCAGCCACAGCCAAGAGTGGTGGACAGTGTGTCATGCAGACAAATGTACCTTAGAAGCTACACATTTTCGAGAAAAGAGAGCGTGCCAGAGATAACTAAGAAATGTTTCGCGAAAGTTAAAGATAAAGTGGCAGTTCGAGGGAGAAGATCAGAGAAAGTTGCAGAAGGTGGCGATGAAGGGAAGAAGAGACGTCCCATGTCTACAATTTTCCGGAGACTTCTGTCCTGCACTACTAGTATAGATGTGGTTGCTAACTAAGACTAGTGAGTTTCCTCATTTCATTATTTTACAGTTTCTGCTCTGTACTTCCCAGGAATAATGATTTACGAGACTTATTATGAATATACAATATAGCCATGTACATAACATTTTTTGTTTTAATTCAACGAGATCACGTGGCACAGCTTGTTGGCTGTTTAACTCGCACATTAGTTATACTCCGGAGTGGAACTAAATGATAGTTTTGCCAGATATATGTTGTATACTTGCAAGCAAAGGAGGGAGCAAAGTGAAAGTAAAAGCAGAGAGCTGTAGTTATAGCGGTTAGCATAATCGGTGGAAAAGGGCATGTTAAATCTGTAGGTATTGTTTTTAAATATATGGACCAAAACTTATTTTAGTGCCCGTTTGAATCATGGAATTTCAACCCGGTTAACGTGAATGAGAATGAGAATGAGACTTCAATACAAAAATGTACTATTTAGAAATTCATTCCTATTCACGTTAACCGCGTTGAAATCATTTGACCCAAACGACCCCTAAAAAAGATGGTTTCTAATTAAGATGGGTGAATTCTCACTTTGCAACTTTAGGTAAAAGCATAGTGTAGCACTATTACAGCACCAAGTTAAAACTCATAACATACATATGGCTACTACATGAGCTAACAGAGGATGCAAGTTTATGTTGCCTAATTCAGTACTAAAAATAGAAAAGACTGATAAGCTAGCTACAAAATACTCGAAAGTTTAGGACATTTTCGTGTTACTTGGATTGAAGGCTAACTGCATTAAGGTCATAAGCGGATGTGGATGAAGAGCCATTGATAATATCATCAGATATATCACCAAATGTTTCTGAATAAGTGCTTGAGCTTCTGTTATTGGCCTTGCTATACTTGTCTCTGAGCCCTTGAAACTTGGAAAAATCGTCCCCGTACATATCTGGATTAACGTTTAGCTCCTGAATACATACGTCACCTTGAAGCATGCTCACGACAGAAGACATAGTTGGCCTAAGTGCTGGAGATGAATTAGTGCACAGTAGAGCTACTTTGATCATTCTCAGTGCCTCTTCCTTGTTGTAATCTGAACTCAGCTGCGGATCAACTAGCTCCATCAAATTCCCGTTTTCATGGACATTAAGAGCCTGAAAAGTATGAATATGAGGTCGGAGAGAGGGAACACATTGTAGTCAAATCAAGTGCAGTGCAAGTACGAAGTTTAAGTCATACTAGGAATATATGTATTACCCAATCAAGAAGACAAACGTAATTTTCATTTGGACGAAATCTCGTGTTGTTTTTTCCAGCAACGATTTCAAGTGCAACAACCCCAAAACTATAAACATCTGCTTTGTCCGTCAAATAACCCCAAAGTGCATATTCCGGTGCCATATACCCACTGAGAAATAAAATCAAATATCAGAAGATGTTTGCTTTCTTTCTTTAATGGTAATTTTCTTATGAAGTATTGCTTATCTCCAAACACATACTTTAGAAACACTTCATCTATCTCGGAGATCCAAGTACAATCAGTAGTATTTAACCATAAATTGAACATAACAGTGAACAAGCCCAGACTTTATTCAACCAGTTGGACTTAGACTATTCGAGCTAGGACACACAAAACCTAGTCTTGCAGAAAAGCAGAATAGCATTGAAAATTTGAAAATTTTCATTTTACTTCTAGACTACTTTTTAAAGTAAAGAAAAGCTCTCACATAGTTCCAGCAACTCTAGTTGTGATATGAGTGTTTTCCTCTTCATCAAGCTTGGCCAAACCAAAGTCTGAGATTTTGGGGTTCAGATCTTTGTCCAGAAGAATATTATTAGCTTTGATGTCTCTATGGACAATTTTAAGAATTGATTCCTCATGCAAATAAACCAATCCTTTTGCTATACCAATGCAAATTTTCTGTCTAGTAGGCCAGTCCAGACACAATCGTGATTCCTCTGGACCTGCAGTTGACATTTCTAGACCACTTAATCTGAGAGGAACTGAATTTTATGGACAAGATGGAAAATAATGATGCTAATGACTATGAAATAATGTACGATAAGGATGATCAATATATTTAAGTACCATAATATATATTAAACTTACCAAAAAGAGCCCTGGCTAGACTGTTATTTTCCAAGAACTCATACACTAGCAGTAACTGGTTATGCTCAGTACAACATCCATGCAGTCTTACTAGATTTGAGTGCCTTAAACCAGAAATCATGCCTATTTCATTCACAAACTCTCGAGACCCTTGATTTGATTTCGATGAAAGTTGCTTGACAGCTATAGTAGTACCATCCAATAGTATACCCTAGATGCAATAACATATAAAAGGTATATAGCGATTGATTGAGTCAAAAGCTCAAAGCAAAAGAGAAAGAAACAAATCTTAATCTAATTTTGTATTCAAAATTACAATGCGAGTGTGTGAAAATTATATTGCTATTGACCTTGTAAACAGATCCAAAGCCACCCTCTCCAATCTTGTTTGCTGAGGAAAAATTATCAGTGGCAGCTTTAATTTGTTGTAAGGTAAATACTCCCGTCCGCAGATCCAGTCCACTCAGAACTGCAGACACACATTGTTGAAAATGTTAAATAAATCTTGCAAATCAAGTAGATATTTTGCACATTCTAGGAGTTCTCTCTCACTCCCTCTATATATATAATTTTCTTCCAGCTATATCAGATTTCCTTTTTGATCATAATCTTTGTTCCTTAACCATGTTCAATACAATGCAATAATATTACATGTTCTCAACTCATGACTATATGCTAATATTATATGAATAAAAAACTTTGGTTCCTTATATCATTTTGAAATAAACCATCTCAAATTGCACTACCTTCTTCCCTTGATATTCGACATCCCAGCCAGTGTTTCCACCAAGAAATACCAAAAAACATAAGAAGAATCCATAAAGCTAAAGCCACAACTACAACCGAAATGATAATCTTTCGTTTTCGTGAATCTTGTGGAGTATTATCTGAAAAACAAAAAAAATTATGGAAAAGGTATTAATAAACATTGCATAATATATCAAGTAGCAAATTTGTCTTGGTACCTGAATATATCAGAACGACTCTGTTTTCTACATTCTCAATAATATATGATGGACTTTGAGCTAAATAAAACTTACCAGATTCCATAGATATAGCTGATATCAAAGGGCCATATGTTCCTCTAGTTGGTACACCTGTTGTCCCCTTTCCAGTGTAAACAAAGCGAATTTGTAAAGTTTTATCCTTTACAACAACAGCTTTAATTGTATATTCTACTGCCTTGTCAACTCCTTGTGCTTGTTTTTCAATATTATAATCCTTGAGTTTCAGTTCATCCTGTAACAAGCTGATTAGTTAAGCACAGCACCTCACAATAAATGAATCTAAATATCTGTCTAAAATGTTACAGATTACCTGGACATAAACGTCAAATATTCGTCTTCCAAGACTCTGATATGAGCGATTATCTCTAAATACTATCTCAGCAAAGTGAAGTGTCACAGTATAGTTCCCATTTGCTAAACAGCGACCATAGTAAGTGAGTGACAAAGGAGACAGACGAGCACTTGTGTACAATTCGGAGTTGGTTATTCTAAGAATAGATTTATTATGTGCTATATAGTCATCTATCTCTCCCGATTTTTTCCCATAAAAGAATCCTGTAATACTATTTCCCCAGTATTCTTTATAAACATGTTTTTCTGATCTTTCTGGATCTTCATCCGCTTCAAAAGTTTTGCCGCCAATTGCAACTTGCTGTCCCCCACAATTAATATGCAGCGAATAACGATCTAAAAGATACCATAATAATGTCAGACATGACAATGTGTAACTTAAATTACCTTTGTTTCTTTTTGGTAGCCTTGAGTTCATTTAGTACCTCTGGAATATTAGTTGGAAGAAATGTTGAATAAGATATAGCTTGTAATAGTTTTTTGAAAGGAAAGAGGATGAGAAATCAATTGTGCTTGGAAAAATTATGGTTTGGATTGAAGACATGAGAATACTTGACATTTAGGAAAAAATGTAAAGATGAGTGAAAGCTGAAGAAGAAAAGGTTAAGCATGCTCTCAGGAAAAACAAAAAGAAGAGAAAACCAAAGTCATAAGTGAAGTACTTACCCTCTGGACATAAAGAGCTTCTACGGCAATCACTAAGTATTCTGGCGTAAATCACATGGAGTAGGTAATCAAAACAAAGTTTCAGTACAACACGAAATCCATAACTTACAAGTGGTTTCATATGCAATAAGAATCAATTTAAAAGCTTACAAGTTGTTATTGAAGCTCCTGAACAGGTTTCTATTTAAAAGAAAACAATGAAGCCTTAGCATGTGATTTAAATGTGAATGTAAATGAAGGAATTAAAACATGTGGACTTTGCAGCTTACAGCGAATCCCAGCAAGTTTGTGGCTCATTAAGAAAGTTGTAAGACAGATCTATATTACTGCATAGGAGCATGCATTGAAAAATTTCATCAGGTGTTATGTTTATTTGTAGAAACTAATGTAAGAAGAGAATGCACAAATTCTAATCATAATAAAATAAACAATATAATGCAGCAGGATAAACTACCATATGCGAAGTTATAGCCTGCCAGATCAGACATCTAAGCACTCTTCAGTGCCTCGCTAGTAAAGAAAACGAAATACTATACCACATTACTGGTGCATATTGCATTATCTTTAGAGGGGCCTATAGTCCAAATCTAGCACTTGAAGCACTTAAATCTACACGTTTCATATCACATCTACTAGGCTTCCTCCCATTTCAAGCTTAGGTAATTGAAAAATATATGAGTTCTCCGAGCACGAAGCAGTCCCAGTTTTAATTTGACTACAACCAAGAGTGTAAAATCATTAGATTCCAAACTTCTGAGATCAATTTATATAGCATTCCAACCGACAGTTCACTAGAATTTTCTAAGAACTGGGAGTCTGTCTCCTTTTTACATTTTGCAAATTCATTCTTCTTAAAGTAAAATTTGACTTAAATCAGAACTCAACATATGTCTTCTTTATTGCACAGCCTTCACAAATGCTTATGTTAAAAACTACCATATCATACTTCGAGTATATCAAGTACATATGAGAAAAAGCTTAATCAGCTAATCATTGTATCTTAGTATTGCTTAAATCTACTGTAGTCCATAAGGAAGGACAATTCTAAGGCTGTATTTGATATAAGCATGCAACAATGCTCTTGTGGTAAGTATAGCCGCAGCTCAATACAGATAAACATCTTCCTACAACAGTACATCATATTTATCATTTTCAAACCATAATCTTCCACTAAGGGAATCC
>PHNY01166696.1:0-11701 GCA_003724115.2 Anethum foeniculum | reverse complement strand
ATATATACATTTAACCAACCTATTTTGTGTATCTTGCTAGTAGTCAACATGACTTAGAAATTATCCTCAACTTCTAAACTATCTCAGTTAACTCAGCATACAGAATGTGTTGCAAACTTGTAAAATAAAAACAAGAGACTCTATTCAACGGATAAGATAAACTGCTTATCCGTTGAAGCTACAAAAGTAAACAAGTAAAATCTACTTGAGGTGTTTTGATGGCTTATCATCAAGACTACAACATATTCCTAACAGTAGTGTCCTATTCTATAGCATCAGGGAAAGACACAGAGGTACCAGCATCAGGAATTGCTGGTACTTGTAGAGTAGGTCTGTTCCTTGAGAGAAATTGCCTGACCTCCTTAGGTATAAAAGTTGGTCCTGAGAAACCATTCTTTTTATCCCTATTGATATGATCTTTAATGGCTTTATCAGCAATTTTAAATACATGCAATAACTCATCATTGTCAAATACAGCATTAGGGAATAAATGAGTGAAAATCAATTGCAAAAATCTAGTATACCCTATAACACCTGACTCATCAGAGTTTCTAGCAATTAAGTACAGAAGAATAGTATTACCATAATCAAAATTTCCAGAGTAAATGAGAGAGTACCCAATTTTGAGAGATACTGATGGTAGGGCATCAAAATTGGTAATCTTGTTTAAAAAACACCTACTGATGCAGTAAAAAAAAAGTTCCATTCTCACTTTAGCTTTGTCCTGAAAAGCCCTCCAATCTTAGTAGTCTCTCCATTGTAACCTAGTGCTCTCAACAACTAAAATAAGCTGGAAGCCTCATAGTAGCATTGATTACATCAACATTAGCTTGCCATTATGCTCAAAAGAAAAGTCACTAGTCTGTTCATTCATCTGTGCAGTTGTCCACACCTGCATCACAGCTTTGTAGGACACTTTGACAGGATTTGTTAATGCATACCCAATATCACTTTGTAATAGAAAATCCTGAATTATGTGAAAATCAGCGGGTAACTCTTGATGAGATAATGGATCAAGAAAGTTATTGGTTCCAAAAGTGTGGTCATGAATAATTGTGGGCTTGTTGATGCATGGAGAGTTTTGTGTTGAAGAAGACATGGTTCTCAGTGAGTGAAGAAATTTTTAAGATTTTTGAGAGAGTCTAGAGTTTGAGTTTGTGAAGGAGATGAATGTGAAGCTGTGAGTATTTTGTATGTATAGGTGAACTGAAAAATGTGAATTTGATTCGACAGGAGTAGAGGGAAACGTTTAGAATTGGGCTTGTGACAGGTAGCAAGTACTGATTGAGGAGAGAGAAAAGAATGGAACAGATTACCGGGTAATAATCATAATATGCACAGCTTTATATATATATGTAACGTGTATATATGCATAACATAAATTACCACTCATCAGAAGTTGAATAAATTACTCAACTAAAACAACAGAAAATTTACAAATTTGCATTAAATAATCAATCAGTATTTATTAAAAATAATATACTGAAAATAATTTATGCTGACCTGGATTCAGGATTTTGACTTGTATACCTATCAGGAGTTGACTTGGTAAGGATTTGACCATCTGTCAGGAATTGATCATTCGTCAGGATTTGATCAATAGTCAGGATTTGATCTCAAGTCAGGATCCGATGCTGTCAGTATTTTACATGCTGTATTTACTTCTCCCAGCTAATCATGTCCGGCACATTTATGAGCTTTGTGAAGGTTGCTTCTGGCAGTGGTTTTGTAAAGATATCAGCCAGTTGTTGATCAGTAGGAACAAAATGAAGCTCAATGCCCTTCCATGACATGTTCTCTTATAAAATGATATCTGATACTGATATGCTTAGTAAGAGAATGCTGCAATGGATTTCCTATCATGGCTATGACACTTTGATTATCACAATAAATAGAAATTTTTGAATAAGATAACCCATAGTCCATTAGCTGATTTCTCATCCAAAGCAACTATGCACAGCAACTACTAGCTGCAATGTACTCAGCTTCAGCGAAGTAGAAATTGATTTCTGCTTCTTGCTGAACCATGAAACTAGTCTTCCTCCCAAAAACTGACAACTACCAGAGATGCTTTTCCTGTCAATCTTGCAGCCTGCAAAATCAGCATCAGAATATCCACATAGACCAAAATCAGCCTATCTTACATACTATAGACCAAGTGATGCAGTTCCCTTAAGATATCCGAATATCCTTTTTACTGCAATGAGATGTGGCTCTCTTGGATTTGCCTGAAATCTTGCACACAAACAAGTTGCATACATAATATCTGGCTGGCTGTTAGATATAGAAGTGAACCAATCATACCTCTGTAACTTGTGATATCTACTGATATGCCTTGATCAGGATCAAGCTTTGTAGCAGTAGTCATGGGAGTTGCTGCTGTTGCACTGTCTTGCATATTAAACCTCTTCAGTAGATTCTTGTGTACTTAGACTAATTTATGAAAATACCATCATCAGTCTGTTTAATTTGCAATCCCAAAAAGTAACTAATATCTCTCATCATGCTCATTTGATACCTTGATTTCATCAACTTTGAGAACTTATCACATAATTTTTGATTAGTTGATCCAAATATAATATCATCCACATAAATTTGAACTAAAAGCAAGTCCTTACCATGATTCAAATAAAATAAGGTTTTATCAATTGTACCTCTTTTGAATCCACTTTCAAGTAAAAACTGAGCAAGTGTTTCATACCATGCTCTGATACCACTTGTTACCCAGTAAGATACAATTGTTTAAGGGGGGTTGGATACAATTGTATAAATAATTCGAACAAGTATAAATATAACAGCTTTTGTATTACTGATAAAAACTCTTACAAAACTCTCTCAAGAAATACTGATGTTCTTGAGAGCTGCCAGGTCTATGTATTCCTTGAGTTAATCACAATGTGATGACCTATGCTGTGTTTATATGTTACACAGTTACAAAATCAATCTAAGATATACTCTATCAAATTCTAACTGCAAATAATACATATCCTAAACTGATTTTACAAGATCATATATCTCAGGCACCGACAGTAATCTATTCCTCAATCCAAGGAACACAATTGATCTTCAAATCCTGACTGGTCTTCAAATACAGATGGTCTTCAAATCCTGACATTAGACCAAGTAATGATGACATAGCAAATCCTGATGACATCAAATACTGATGACGTCAGCAACCAAATCCTGACCAGTCATCCTGAGCATCTCCTGATCATTGAGAATCAGTATCTAACAATGTTACTCATCGCATCAAATCAAGATGGCTAAAGTGCAGGGCGGGCAGAGAAGTATTGTGTGATAGAAAGATTTCTTTAAAATTAAAAGGAAAATTTTATAGGTTAGCGATCAGGCCAACTTTATTATATGGGACGTAGTGTTGAGCATTAAAAAAGGCCCAAAACCATAGATTAGATATAGCGAAAATGCGGATGTTAATTAAGTGGATTTGTGGACGTACCATGTTGGATAAAATGTCAATTGGCTTTTCCCGGAATCAATTACGAGTTATGTCTATTTCTGAAAAAATGAGAGAAGGTCGTGTCAAGGAACCAATTACTCTAAAACCTTAGGGTTTTAGAGAATGGTCCTTTCTAGGATCTTATATCAATATTCTAACACTCCCCCTCACTCGAGAGCCCACTTTTGGGTCGAAGAGTGGATCACGGGCGCCCTTCTTTGGGGCATAACTTTGCCTTTCGTGTACATAATTTTTGGGGGTGACAGGGAATCGAACCCGAGTCCTCTCGCAGCCTGAGCTCTGATACCATGTCAAGGAACCAGTTACTCTAAAACCTCAGGGTTTTAGAGAATGACCCTTTCTAGGATCTTATATTAATATTCTAACATGTCGATTACGCTAGTTTGGTCATGTTCGGAGAAGGCGGGTATCCGCTTCAGTGTGAAGAACGGAAGATTTAGTGATATCAGGATCGAGAAAGAAATGGAGGTCGAGGCGGACTTGGGATGACCTCCTCGCGCTGGATTTGCAAGCTTTAGACCTTAAAAGTGATGTGATATCAGAGAAGCGATCTTGGCCTCGTCGAATTAGAGTAGTGGATTAGTAAGGATTGCTGAAACTTATAGTTTGTAGTGTAAGTATAATTTAGTATAGTATTTTTGCTTAATAGTTTTCTTGTTATAGTTTACTATGCTTATTTCTTTTAAGACTTATATTCAATTATTTAGGTAGCATTATTTTTAACCACGTTGATATTCATTTATTTGCTCATGTTTGTGCTAAATTTTCACGGTATTATATTCATATAACCATTTTTATTTTATGGTATATAAGTTGTATTTTCTTTGATTTTTCTGGACAAGTATTATGTGAATTCAAAAAAAAAATCAAGTTTTCAGAGAGATGTTTACAAAAGATTGAGTTCGAGGCATCAAAAGGTATGCAATATAGGGAATAGAAGTGACTTGCAACATTGACTATTGATATTGTGTGTTGCATTTTGTTTATAATATTATATTACATATCTTACACATTTACAAACACAAGCCGTGGGTGTTTGTGAAAACAGCCTCTTCATTTTTTTGAGTGAATGTAAGGCTGCAAACAACATACTCTCCCCAGACACTGGTTTATGTGGTATATATTGGGTACGTTTGGTTGGTTGGTATATTTACATATAAATAATTGTTTCACTATCGCTTTACCCATGCTACGGACCAAACGATGATATTAATTATTTTTAAGATTCAAAATATTCATATTTATTATATTTAATACATAATTACTTGAGAAATTGTATTAAATATTGATTATCCATGATCGTACAAAATGATGATTTTAATAATTTTTATGATATAAAATAATTTATATTTATTATATTTAATACAAAATTGCTTCATAGATTGTATTAAATATCTATTATCTATGATCAAAGACTCGATATACTGTTTCCAAAAATAATTTTTATTTACTCGCCAACACTACATGACATACATGCTGTCCTAATCCAAAATACAAAGCTTGTACATATTACACTTATGTTCTCTCTCTTATACACAGTCGAAGTAATGAGAGCCAATTGAAAGTAATAGGTCCACGCTTCCCGAGGTGTATTTACACCGAGTCTGCTTGATATGGATGTGTATACATCGATTACATTTCACATCCACACGTTTTTTAGCAGCATCCTACTACCCATAAATTTTTGTATTCACATACGTTTCTCCATGATATAGGTACTATACCAACTTTTCTCACGACCTAACCAAATAGCCATATGGTTAGCCTTGCATATTCGGTATACGTTTGGTCAAAACTGAGCACGTTTTTTCGCTTATGCATGTATGTCGGTCATGTTTCCTTGCATACGTCTTCACTGTTGTTGTGGATGTGCCATACAACATATGAATAGGCCACGCCCTTCCCGGATGCGTGGCAGAGCACACGTAGCTAGCGAATGCCTGTTGATGGCTTGTAAGAGATGTGAGGACACATATTATGTGCATGCATGTATAGTATTCACGTATCCGATATATGTTTGTGTTATTATTGCATGGTTTCTAAATTATACACTTCAGAAAATTTAAAAAGAAAAAGGAGTGACCACACATGATAGACATGTGTTTTATTCAAGGATACAATGATTACCAAAAGATAATATGGGCAATATATATTAAAAAAATAAGTAAAAAAAACCTTTACCCGTATTGTCATTTATATGAACATAGTAGTAATATTATATTTAAACTTAAGCTTAAATTTTATATAGAAAAGTTTAAATAAACAAAATTATATATTTTTACATTTATTGATCGAGTTAGTCACTCATCAATCATATCTTTGAAACATTGTGTAGAACCAACCTATGTGTTATATTGATATCAAATAGTAAATATTTAATTTGCACACATATAGAAGTATAAATTTTGGAGAATGCACTTATAAATTTATATAATGTCAAGAGCTACAATAATAAATATTTTTTTATCTCTAAAATCAATAAAATATATAAACTTACAATGAAGAAGAATATCCAAATTTAAAAAAAATAGGTAAAGTTATGATAATAATGAATTATAATTTCAAATTCTTCTGCACAACATAATCTACTACCACTACCAAATAATAAAATTTTCGATAATTTTTACTTTATGTGAGATGTTAATCCACATGTCCAACCGATTGCTTAGCATTTGGATTCGTAATTAATCTTTATTTAGTAATTTTTTTAGTTGGTTACATGTGTTGATTCCATATTGGTCATATTTGACAATATTAATCAATTTATAATACTTTTGGATGATGGTAATTCCATTAAATTTATGTAACGGTATAAGACTCAGATCATATATATGTAATATTGTAAAACAACATATTTTAAATCTTGTTATATAATATTTGATATGAGTGAATGTGTTTGACTGGATTAGTCGTGAGTAATCATCATCTTTGAGTTTATGTTATGTTACAATATTTTCATATTGTTTGTCCCGTCAATTACTATACTATTCAAAAAATTATTTATAAATAAAATGTAACATTATAATAAATATAAATGTTAATGTTAATATTATAAATACATTGGTTTATTCTAAATCAAACCAGAATATTATATTGTGTTATAACACACACACACACACACATATATATATATATATATATATATAATTTTTATATATTAACTCAACCCTAAACACATATTACCTATTCAATATGCCACAGGTTCTTTTATATCATGTTATGGAGGTTCTTTTACAGGCATTTTAGACCTAAAAATGGCAGAGGCCATGGCTTTTAGAGAGGCTTTATCGTGGCTAAAGAAGATGCAGATTTCACAAATTTATATTGAACTAGATGCTTTGTGTGTAGTTCAGGCTTTTTGTAGTAACATGAATGATTCATCCTATTTTGGATCTCTCATCAAGGACTGCATTTCTATTAGAAAAAGACTAAAAAGTCCTCTTTGGTTTATTTTATTAGGAGATCAGCGAACATAGCAGCTCATTGAGTGGCTTGTGAGGCTAGTTCTTTGTCTGGTGTTAAGGAGTGGTTTTCTGTCTAACCATTTCTTATCGATGTAATCTCTCGTGATTCATAATAAACTTTCTTTTAATTTCAAGTCTGTATTAATACATATTAGTTCGAGTTCCGTATACAATATATTTTAACAAGTTAAACAAATAGGTAAAAAAAGTGATTACAGGCGGGAAAAAATTAAAATTTAAACATAGAACACAACTAAATGAGCTAATATCTACTCCCTCTCTCCCATTGAATTCTCTACGTTAATGGAATAATGGTTGTCCACGAAACCATTCTTCAATTGCGGTTAATTTTTGCACCTATTGTTCGCAAAAAATATGGTCAAAACTCCTCACTAAAATCCTAAATACTCCCTCCGTCCCATTCAATAGTCTACGTGCACTGTTTGCACGCATTTCGAGGCTCCTATAAAGTATAGTTTTATAATCTTTTTTCAAATTTTTTTTTCTGAGTAAAAGTTTAAACATTAAATTTTTATTCAGAAAAAAAAAAAATTTTAAAAAAAATTATGGAACTATACTTTAAATGAGCCTTAAAAATTAGTCAAAAAAAAAAAAGAGCTTTAAAAAACGTAATAAACTCTTGATTAGTTTAATGCTATTGGTACAATAAATTAGTTTGTCACTTTTGGTAGAGCAAATCCAACAGGGTACCGCAATTATTGCTAAAAAGGTGAATTTTAATGTTAAAATAATATTGTGCTCCAATGAATAGTTCTAAAACGAAATAAAGCTATATTTCAATTATTTATTTTTAATTGTACAATTATACTTGTCACTATTATTTTAAAAATTCATTTACCACCATTCACTAACTTACATGTTTATGTCACATAGCAACATAACTTAATTATATATTTAACAACAAGCATAGGATTTTGATATTTTATGTCCATGTTTAGCACTCTATTGAAGTAATGTGTTTTTTTGGTTGTTATATTTAGGGCTAAGTAAGACCGAACTGAAATTGTAAAACCTGATCGGACCGAAATCAAAAAACTAAACCGGGTAATTTCAGTTCACTTTGATTTAAAAGTTTTCCAAAATTTTAGTAAATTTGGTTTTACAATTTGAACCAAAATGAAATCAGTTTGGTTCAGTTCAGTTTGGTTCGGTATTGCCCTCTTTCAATGGCAGCAAGCACAAACGGCAAAACAGAAGCATATTTTTAATAATTCTCGGGACGGTGTGGCAGTATGGCAAAATCCAAATCTGGGATGGCTAACCTGTAATGTGGATGTTGCATTTACCCTTGATCATTTGCTATGGTTCAAACTCGGTCGTGTTGCCGTACTCCAATGCAAGAGTATGTTGTGCCTAGATCAATTCCAACCGCTTTTTTGGTCATCTTTACGTGCAACTATGATTAAGAACTAGGAACAAGCAGAGGTGTCTGCAAGTTAATATAGAAATCTGCAGAAAACTGTTGTGTTGGATAATCACTCGCCTCTTTAAACTCCAACCTTTGGTAAGGATGAAGCGGGGAGCAGTGAATCCCATAAAATAAAATTACACCATCATGTTGCTTTCATTTATACAGAGCGTTTTATTTGCGATGCTGCTATAAATCAGAGTGCACTCAATCATGTCAACACAACTTTTGGAACTTAAATCTAATATATAATATATGTTAAAAATACTAATATAAAGATCCTGGAAAGGGCCTTCCCCTAGAACCTTAAGGTTTTAGAGTGACATGTTCCTTGACATGATATCAGATCTCAGATTGACGGGAGGATTCAGGTTCACTACCAAATTTTTCACAATTTATTATAAATACGAGAGAGAAATTATTGCCCCAAAGATGGGTGCTCGTGATCTACTCTTCAGACTAAAAAACGGGTCACGACATATAAATTATTGCCCAAAAAATAGGAGGGAAAGTGTTAGGTAATTGGTATAAGATCTGATTTTTGATTTTAGAGTAACTCCTTGACAATATGTATAGCACATTGTACCATCGTTACTTACCAAGGCCTAGCCCATTCGTCATGTGAATGAACTGACTCTTCCAATTTGTAGTTCTTAGAAAAAAATCTTGTAAAAATAAATTTTGCATAACTATGATCCTGGACACGGAGGTGTACATACACCATCCTTGGACTTGAAAGAAAACATACAGTACTGCTATAAATTTTAATAATCCAGACATGCGCACACTTATTGCTTGTCTATTGAATACTGGTACATAGGAGGCATACCACATCAACTAGTGCAAGTGACACTTTAGTTGATAATTTTTGGGACCAGACAAAGGTGAGCTTTCTTGTGCATTACAAAACCAGGTTGAGCAGCCATGTCAATATCTTCAATTCTTGTACCAGGGGGTAATTCCCAGTTAAAAGAGTAGAGAAGATTAGCTAGTGCCAGCTCTGTGGTAGCCAATCCCATTGACATCCCTGGACATATTCTCCGCCCTGCTCCAAATGGCAACAGCTCAAAATCCTGTCCCTTAAGATCAATGCTACTGTTTATGAATCTTTCAGGCAAAAAAGTGTCAGGGTTTTCCCAAGATTTAGGATCCCTTCCTATAGCATACACGTTTAGGTAAACGCGAGTTTTAGCTTCAATTTCGTAGCCAGTCACTACACATTTATCAATGGTTTCTCGAAGCACAAATGGAACAGGGGGTTGCAATCTCATTGACTCCTTCACTACTGCTTTAAGATAAACAAGCTTTTGGACGTCGAGTTCGTCTACAAATCCTTTCTTTCCGATTAACTCTATAACCTCTTCCTGTGCTTTCTTCATCTTTGCTGGATTCCTCATCAATAAAGTCATGGCCCAAACCGTACTTGATGAACTTGTATCAGATGCTGCAATCAAAATATCCTGTGCATAATTTAGGGAAAACAACGTATTAGCACAAAATTTATGTCTTTTTAAGTAAATTGATGCAAAAATTCATTAAAAATGCAAGAAATGCATTAATTTTTCGTTTACCAGTAATATTGCTTTGACGTGACCAAGCGTGAAATCTGTTAAATCCTTTTTCATCTGCAGTAAAATGTCTAGGATGCTGAAGTCTCCGGTTGATCCAGAGGATGTATGAAGATACTCATCAATGATATGTTGAGTAAAAGCATCTATTTCATTGAATCTCTTCTCCGATTGTGACCATACACCACTAAGCCTATCAACAAAACTGCCCACCAGAGGAAAATAATCTGCAAGGAAGAAACTCGAAACATTGGCCCGAATTTCATCAAGTAGCCAATGAAGCTTTTTAGTACTTATATCACTGGTACTATCATAATTCCTTGCACCATCATATATTTTCCCAAAAGTGATTCTAAGTATTATCGAGGTCACCAAAGTCGTAATAGTGTTGCTCAAATTTACGACGTTGGAACCAGTAGCAGCTTCATCACGTATAGTTTTGACCATTCGTGCAACTTCTTCTTCACGAATAGGTTGAAAAGACTGAGACCTTTTGGAACTAAATAAATGAAGAGTAGATATCTTTCTCATGTTCCTCCAGTACTCATTGTATGGTGAAAACACAATGTCTTGGTGGTTGTAAGTTAGCTTCTGCAAGCCAACTAAAGTCGGCTTACTGGAAAAACAAAGATCATGGTATTTGAAAACTTCTTTGGCTGCGCTTGGAGACGAGATGACTAAGGATTTAAAAGATCCTAGCTGCAGTGACATGAGAGGCCCGTACTTTTGTGAAAGCTTGTGCAAGCAGATGTGAATGTTTAATGTGTCAAACTGGTGCATGTTGCCGATCCATGGCAGGCCAGGAGGACCTGGTGGCTGGTTAGACTTGCGGACATAGTGATTTGTGAGTTTGAAAAGGAAAAGAAGCGGAAGAGAGATTGCAAGAAGAAGAAGCAATTCCATTTTGATGAATGAGTTTGTGTTTGTGTATGTGGTATAGGTCCTCCTGTACCACGTCCCATTTTGCAAGCTATATACGAAGTAACATCCTGTATTACTTTTTCATTCGTGGATATTGAATCTGAATTTCAGATAAAATTATATTAATTGTAGATTTTAAAAGATTTACAAAGATTCTTTTTGGATTTTTTAAATATTTTTGAAATCCATCTGTATGTAATTGGATTTTAAGAAATTTACTATTCTGGTGTTGAATATGAATTTTAGATTCTTTGAAAACTGTTTGGCGTTTTTAATTTAAATTTTAAAAAGTAATACCGATCTCCTTTTTGATTTTTTTTTTAAATCAAAGTATTTTCATTTTGATAAAAAAATGTACTTTAAGTTTGTTGGAATGGAATATGGATTTTAATTTATATTATAAAGAATCTTTGTGTATTTTATAAAAACTTTAAAATATTCTTTAAAGAATATTGGGATTAATTTAAATTTTAGAAAATTTTAAATGAATATTCTAGGAGCCTAGGTTCCACACTTCTCTATGGAACATCTCAGCACCTTCGAAAATTGCTAAATTTGTTACCTAATTAAAAATATTATTATTATTTTTATTTGACTCCCATGACACCTTAATTACATGACATCCATCACATTAATAACAATTTATAAAATCACATTATATCACGTAGCCTTGGCACCCTCTCTTGGTATCCACGGTTTCAAGTTTTTTCTAGTAGGTGTTATATCTTTTGATTAATATAAACCTTGAGTTTGCTACACCTAATCAATGAATGATTAGCTACAAAGAATTCGACAGCATAACAATACAATTACAAGCTTTTCTAAATCAATTCTCTTTAAT
>PHNY01166519.1:40028-54182 GCA_003724115.2 Anethum foeniculum | reverse complement strand
ATTATTATTATTATTATTATTATTATTATTATTTATTAAATAGACTTGCCCGTGTATTTTTGGAAAGGTGAGATGTTTTAGTTAACCGTTATTTTTTTGGAAAAGAGAGATATTTTAGTTGTCCGTAATATGAGAAAGGTAACTGATTAGTTATTAATAATAATAATAATAATAATTATTATTATTATTATTATTATTATTATTATTCTACTTTATTATATATACTTGCCCGATATATTTTTAAAAAATAGAGATATTTAGTTTTCATTAAAAAAGGAGATGTTTTGATTGCCCGTGATATATTTGAAAAACGAAATATTTTATTTATCCGTGATATTTTTGGAAAATGAAATGTTTAGGTGGAAAAAATAGAAAAGGTAACATGTTTTTGTTGAAAAAAGTAATTAATATCTGAAAAAGGTAACTGATTAACATGTTTTGATTGTTTTTGTTAAGAAAAATATAAAAGGTAAAATTTTTGATTGAAAGAGGTAACTGCATGTGATATTTTTATATAGTGTATACATTTTTTTATTAATATTTCCTTTTATAAAAATATATTAGTAAGGGTAATTAGGTAAATTCAGCGTGTACCAAAAAAGACCGACCAAACTTTTAATGTTTCGTCTATTATAATATAGTATAGATTCCTCTTCTTCATTTTGTGCAAAATTTTAGATATAAAATTTGATTGGAATGATCCATGTTTTTAAAAAATTCCCTTCAGATATTATTTCACTCCATGCAAAAAATTTGTATTCAATTTTGTAAATGTAGCACAACTCATTCATAAATTCCCAAACAAAAAAAAAGAGGAGAGAATTGATTTTAGTTCCTTTTTTAAATAACTTTTATGAAAGATATAAGAAGAAAGCCGTAAATTTGAGAAAAAAATTCTTTTACCACTTTTCTAATTGAAAGTAAAATGAGTTATTTTCTATTTATTATTCTTTTCTGTCCTAAATTCTGGAACACAATGTAAGCGTTAGAGAAATTTATTCGATATTAAAAATACATTATCTCTATTATATAAAAATAAAAAAAATTATTTATTTAGTTACGATATTCATGTATTCAAATTCTTCTGTAAATGTCGAATTTCGTTAAATATGATATAAAATATGCAATAAATGGTATTTATTTGAAAATAGCCAGTTATTTTAAGAAAATTAGGCTAAAATATTTATGTATACTAAAAAGTTTTTTTCTTTCTCGAAAGATTTATACTAAAAGTTTTATATACATGTAGACTATAGTGTCAAAATCTGTTAGTCGTTACAAAGTCGCATTTCTCTGATTAAAAATATCGTTAAAGTGAAAAATGTTCATTTAATTTAAATGCAACTAGAAATTTCAAAGTTAAAATGAAAAATTTCAAGTCATCATTAATAATGCGCGAGTACCTTCACAAATTGGAAAAGTATCTATACATTTACAATTATTATATCAATGTTGAGTCCCAAAAACATTTTCGTCATATATATGCCAATTATTTGGGATCCAATCTCTAAATAATTCCAAAAACCCTGGTGAAAACTTTAGAATTTCTCCTAATTTTTTTAGCAAGAAAAAGAATGATAGACATGCATAACCAATAAGATAAACTCAAAGAGGCGCTTCAGCTCGACAGTTAGCTGATTGAAGAACATATAAGACACAAGAACATGAGGAGTAAGGCTCCAAAATTTCATCTTTTTTCTGAATTTGGCAAGAATAACTTAAAGCAGCATGATCTATGACAAAATGGAAGTTCCTAAGGAAGAAGTTATGTCATGTAAGACTCGCCTTGGCAGTTAAGTACATTATAAAGTACCAGTGTCAAGATGCCTACTGAGGTTAGACAAACAGATTGGCCCTTGTTTTACGTGGTTCTGAACTCCAGCTTTCTATTTGAAGTTGTGTTCCATATGGAAGACAAACAGATTGGCCCTTGTTTTACGTGGTTCTGAACTCCAGCTTTCTATTTGAAGTTGTGTTCCATATATATTTTCCAATCAAGATCCATAAAGTGATGCAGTTATTTTGAGCTAAATAGACTAAAAGAAAAATTTGTAGTTCAAAAAATAATGTCTTCTAGAAGCCAGAAAAGGTACATATCAATTACCACTTTGATTTTTAATATTCACCAAACTATATGCTAAGAATATCAAATCTCCTTGAATACAACTGTCAATCGAGTACATAAAAGCTAAACTTTGAAGCAAGAACATAAGATAAAATCTGGTACTTACAATGGCAGGGTTCATGGAAGGGCCGGTATACACGAACCTGTTAAAAACTAATACCACATTTAAGCCAGCAACCAATTCTTCAAAAAAGGCAATCCCAAAGGTCAAGGATAGCAGCAAACCTACTGAATGTTAGTCCTCTTATACAACAAAACGAGACAAGTGAATAACTTCTTGAATCATCCTTTGGCAGCTTTTGGTGAATCGGCAATCAAAGAGGCGGTGCCAGATCAATATAAGCATATGGTAATGGGTCCTCCTTTAAAAGCTAGCTTGCACAATGGAGCAATTGCTGTGTGAGTCAGTTCAGACAATTTAGAATTTACTTTAGGACAACAGTGAATGAATTTTAGATAATAGCCTCGACATCAAATCATTCTAAAAGACCAAAGAAGAGGCAAATAATCATTTTGAAATCTCAACAAAATTATAAAGCAAGCCACATCCAAATTAATTTAGTCAACAAGGGTTGGATAAAACTTGTGTTCACAAGAAAAATATAGAGGGACTAGCAACTTAAACATGCTCACTTTCTAAAATAAATTAGTCTTCTTCTTGATCAAGGTTCCAAAAGCTTTCTGGATTATGTTTATGATCCTCAACAGCCTCAAACTCTTCCTCTTCTTCCTCATGGACCTTCTCCACACGAACTAAGCAACTTTAGATGATTATGATGATCCTGAAGAGCCATGCTTCCCTTCGTCGGCGAGATATGAGGATCCATGTGATTGTGACCTATAATAATATTTTATTTAGCGAAATCTTTTCTGTTTTCCACTATCTTTTCTGTCATAAGACCTTACTTGGGTAAGGGTTGCTCATATAAACTTCGGGTCTTAAAACATCTTAGATCTGATTCTAAGGACTGTCCATGTAATTATACTATTAATTAGTTTTTCTTCTCAAATTCTGCCAAATTTCAATAAAGTGTGCTTATTTGTCACAGTTCGCATCATGTTTGTGATGTGCTCACTCAAGAAGTCAAGAGCAGGTATGTTGCTCCACCTACATAATGTTATGAAGGCTCTCTCCGCATCACTTTTCACTTCTGCGCACTTTTAATAACTTTAATCTAAATCAAAATTAAGATCTAGGAGAGCAACCTCTGAGTCCAAAATTGGAATATAAATATACATATAATCTCATGTTCCACTATAAATCATTTGACCACCAATTTTTAAAACCAACTAGAAATCATCGGTCAAGGTAGCATTAAAATCATAACTAATCATTAATTTGTAGTTTGTAGACCAGATTAATATGTATTGAACTGTATCTATACAGGGTAAAATTTCATTACAAACTATCTTAAACCAAAAAAATACAAACCTGCAAAATTCAGTATGTAAATATAAAATATTTATTAAATATATAAAACAAGATTAACTATAATATACCAACAAAAATTGTTACTTATACTATATCTAGACAGATACATTTAGGTATATCTACCAGGTAGTTTTACAAACATCATTCACTGGTTCGTGATTCGTCTGCTATATTACTTTGTATCTGAACACATAACTGAATATACAAACTGTTTATAATAGATATACCGGAGCGAGGATAATAAATAGTAATGTGTTCAGGTATATTTAACAGGTAGTTATACCAGCTAACAAGTACCACATTAAATATTATTGCTCGACAACTTACCAGTGTACAATAGATCTTTACTCCCCACCAGATTAATTTTGTAATAATAAGAAAAGAAGCCTTCAGCTGTTGTACACCCTGTTCTTAGCAATCTTTTCTGCCTCAGCAACACTCAAATGCCTTATTCCATTCTCTTTGAGCCACAGTTCCCCACCTGCCGAACTGCCCTGAAGTTGCTTTTTGTCCATTTTTAGTAACCTCAGACCCTCGCTAATTTTAGGGAAAAAGCCTTCGGGTCTCAAACACCAGGCCCCAAAAACACCAAAGAGAACTGTCAAATCATTACCAAACCTCTCGGTGCCACCATCGTAGAACTTTGCATTGCTGAACAGAATTCCATTGAATATCAATTTATCCACTCCATTTGCTAGACTTCTCCACACCCCAACAAAATCCATCTTATTCAAACTCCCTTCCAACACCGACACTTTTCCCTGTAGATAATCTAGCGCATCAACCAAAGATCTAGATACCACCAATCCTTCTTCACTTCTTTCCTGCCATTGCTTCCTGTTCTTGATATAATCTCGAGATCGAGCATCAAAACCCCTCAATACCACAGTTGATAACATTTCAATCCATTCTCTTCTGAATTCTTCAAGTTTTCTAACTTCTTCACCTAAAATACCACTTCCAATATCTCCCATTGACCCTTCATTGAAACTATTCTTTACAAATGGTGTTCCAGATGATTCCGCTTGGTTCAGCCCCATCTCAAGAAAAAAGACATCCTCGCACCATTCTTTCAAAACAGTCTCCACGTAGCGAACTGCATTGACTGACCTTGTAACTTTAATTAAAGCAGCATCGTCAGTCAAGGCAGTCAGGCCCTCAGCTTCTTGGCATCTGAGACATACGGAATCTAAAAACTTATGTATTACAGGTGCCCCTGCAATTCTAACAAACCTCGACCTTAATGATATCCTAGGTATCGACCGACAACGATCAATTAAAGAAGACAACCGGTTAAGAAAAGCACCAGCTATTGCAGGAGATTTATATTCTTCTGCGCCAAAAAGAACGGCTGCTCCTTGAACATCCATTGACCAACTTCTCTCATCCTCCAGTTCTAACTTCAATTTATCAATTACCTCATTCAGTTCTATTTCAGCCCAAAGCTCAAGCCAGTCTGGTCGATCACAGAAGACTGATAAAGAAGTCAGTTTCTGCAAATTTCCGTCTTCCTGAAGAGAGACCAGAATTCCGGATTGCACTATCAGAGACTGGACTCGTTTATCAAAACCAATCATTAAGTCAATTAGATGTAGCCAGGATATTTTAGCTTGTGATTGTATCCCACTGGCAATATCTTCATCCAGTTGACCTACATATAAAGGAAATATCTCCTTTGCCAAATACGTGGATAGTGAAGATACCATCGCTGAGATCCATTCTTCTCTACAACTGTATCCTGATAACATTGCTTCATCAACCAGTGGTTGCAATAATTCATCCATGGTGTCAACATAATCCCGAGTAATTTTATATACGAGAGCAAAAATGAATTCTGGCTTATCAACCCATTTTGAGATATGGCGTTGGGATGCTATGAACAAAGAATTCACAAGCTCTTCGATGGTCCACAATGGTTGGTGTAGGGCAACTTCTAGATTGTGCCCCTCGAGTTGCCGAGATTTTCGCTGTCTTTGCAATTCCTGCAGACTGCACAAAGCAAGAAAACTTTCACAATATTGGCGTTTGAGTTCACCTTGCATCGTGAAAAGTGGATTTGAGACTGTAGCTGAATTCTTTGTATCAGCATCTACAGTACTAGAAGAAGTAATAGAAGGTGGCCATCCAAGAGATACAAGCAGGGACCGGTGATCTGCAATGGCTTGTGGTCTCAAAGTGGCCAAGGCCCTGTCAACTCTGTGGTCAACAGCCAACACAAGACGTGCCCACTGAGGGCGTGCTTTAGTAACCGAAGTTAATACATCTTCTGCCTGTTTCAGAGCTTTAATGGCAATGAGGCGCACATCCTGCAAGGAATAAAAGAAGAGATAAAGAAGTTACCCAGTGAGAAAGTATATTGACAAGTAATTACTGGTCAGAAAATATATTTACAAGTGAATAAAAATAACTGAAGGAGTCACACCTCCAAATTATGTGAGGAAGGATGTTTTCTTAGATTTCTATTCACCACAGATGCTACAGCATCTTCAACGTCGCCAACCAAGGTGTCCAATTTTAAAGCCGTCTCTGAGAAGATACATAATTTAAAAAATCAAACAACTTTTAGAAAAGTAAAACAACTTTTAAGCACACTTCAGATGTATAAACCTAGAGTGAACAGCCAGAAGTCATAGAATATTCGTTGTAGGAAGTCAAACAGTGTGGTACAGTGGGCATTCACTGTGAACCAAATAAAGGACGTACTAGCTTATTAACTACGCAAGGTATTCTTGGGCAGAGAGTATAACAGCCAACACAAATCATACAGCATATGGAACCAATAGCAAGGTAAATTTGTCATTTTCTAATTGTGTTTACATGTATGAAAGGTCAACCGTTCACTGAGCTGAGCAGTGGTAGTCCGGTATGATGGCATCTAAAAATTTACAACCTAATGCTCGTCATCTTTTACACCAATTATAAAACTAATTTATTCTAAGCTAAGTTGCATTATAAATCGAAAATAAAATGGAAGCACATTAATCACAAAATTGAAAAGGGTTCTCACTAAGTAGAATTAGTCGGCCTTGATAATCTATATTCTATATACAGCGATGTTCCATAATTCCAACACCAAGCTTCTGTTCTAAGGATGTCAACAATAGTTTAAAGTCTCCGTAGCTACCAAAACATGGCAGGTATTTAGTGTATTTACCAATATGGAAGTTGACAAAATGCTCACAGAACGAAGTACAGTAAAAACAAGTATAAATAGGAGAAGCAAACATTCACAGACACCATATTTTATCTTACAAGCACGGGAGAGTGTGTGTGTGTGTGTGTGTGTGTGTGTGTGTAATCAATTGTCCTTTCATTCTGATTCTAGTACGTGCAGAATCTACATTGATAAACTTCGAACTACGTAAAACAGAAGAAAGAAGACAAAGCATCCTAATCCTGTTATACACGCGTCTTATTTGAGTAGAGGACAATTCCAGCCTAAACAACATGCTGCAATTTCAGTAAAAAAATTAAAAATAATTACCAGCGTAAAGTCGGACAGCCTCCACCCTGGCCACTTCCTTGGCAAGAGCCGGTAGCTCCGATCTCCCTGTTCCATCCAAACAATGTCATCAACTATTCATTAAATTAAACAGGAGTATATATACAAGGGATTATGGGGAAGCACCTAACCTGAAGAAGAAGAATCGACGGTAGGGAGTTCAGTAGAAGAACGGAGATCCGAAAAACTGCCATTGACGGATGTGAGGAGAGTAGCGAAATGAGAAGAGAAAGAGGCATAAGAGAATAAACGAGATTCGAGAATGCTGTTAAGATCAGAGAGCTTCTGGTCCAAGCAGTTACACTCGGATTCTAATTCCAAAAGCAGACTAGATGAAGCTTCTTGATCCTGTTTTGTACGGAGCTTCGTGTCCAAATAGCTTATCACCGAAGGAGAAAGAGATGATGCTGGAGGTAAAATCATCTCAATCACTACTCTTCTGTCAAATTCAGAAACATAAAATTAATGTTAATTTCTGTATATAAAACGGAGGTTTCAATAGAAACTTTTTTAGATATAAAAATCATAGATGTGTAGGCAATTGGATCTGAATATTTGGAAGGCCCAAATTATTTGGTTGAAAATTGTTTAAAAATTAGGGTGGTGGTAGTTTTACATTTAAATTGAAAATCCTTGTCATTCTCTTAAAAAACTGTGGCATAACTATAAAAAATATGAAATAAATACGCGCTGTCATAATTGTAAATAACATGAAGAAAAAAACACACAGGGTCTTTTTATAAATAAGTGGAACTTTCGGACAACTAAAGTTCAACACATATTGAAAACATGATGTGGTAGCATTTCTATAAATAACTATAACTTTTAAACACGCATAGAATGATGCTTCGAAATATACATATGTATTAACCGTTGAACCTTTTAACAAATAAAATATACTCATTAGTTAGTTACTTTATCTTTTTACACCTCAAGTATGATATGGTAAAATCTCAAAAAGACAGTTACCATTACATCAAACTTACTAAAATAACACATACTCAAGTTGAAAATCAATCTAGACGCCAGAAGCATAAACTTTTATTACCTTTGCAACTAAATTCAGTTTAAACCAAGATTACTAGAATTCATTCAATCTTACATTGATTTCTTTATAATTTTTGTAGCATACTTTTTAAAGTATTCTAAATGCTTACATTGATGTGATCAACGTAACTAAGACTTTCCGATTAAGACGAGTTAAAAATTCAACAGAAACGAGTATATTAGAACTCTTCCACTACAATCTCCGAATGAGTAATTACTAAGCTGACCTAGGGATATAACCGACTCCTCTTGAATATTAACCACAGGATAATCCCATTAGGATACGTAAAAGTTAAATTTAAGATGACCTAAAAACATAAAATATGATTAGCAGTTATTCTCTGGGGAAATTACTAGTGAAGAGAACTATACATACAAAAGAGGTAGCTACTCAACCTAAATTAAGAAGAACCTATATATATCACACTAAGTTATAAAAAATGAAAAAATTAATTAGGGCAGAAACAGGCATCATCATCGTTACCTGGTCTATAAGTAAATGCTCTGATTGAAGATGATGATTATGATGAAGGCTGAAACAGTTGTTTTCTTCTCAATCTTTGAATCCACAACAGATCAAATCAAATAAATTTCCCAATTTTTATCACTGTATGTACAAACATAACGTGTGTATGACTTTGCAGGTCCGGGTTTCTTTTCCATTTTGGGCCCAAAGTCTATCGGGCTTACTTACTTGGATTTTTTGATTTGCAGTGTGAAACCATTTTAATACTGTTGTATTTTAAATTTGATTTGATTTTTTAGGAATTTGTGTAATATGTCCCAATTTAGTATCTAACTTTATTAATATGTCCCTTTTTGTTTACTATTTATAATTATGTCCTATGGTTAAACCTTAACTCATATATATATAAGTTGTAAAAATGATGTATATTCACTAAATATTACTAGAATACTCATAAAATAGATTGACAAATGAATTATTGTAAGTGATGACCTGCCAGTTAGTATAGGTTCTTTTTAGTATGTATTTTGATGTCGTTGGTCTGTTAGTCCTCCAGTAGTATTTTGTTTTTGTTTGGTTAAGTTAGTAGTTCCAATAACGTGGTCTTCGTTACAGAAGTCATATATTAGATAAAAAGCGGGTATACAAAAGGTTGTACAGATGACTGTTTGTAAGCACAAAATCCTAGAAAACTGGACCTATACTACAAGAGCTTCTTGCAATGCATGCTGCATTACAATACTAATAGACTAGGTGGACTAACTGGCTGCTGATAGATAAAATACTATACAAGATAGAGGTAGTAACAATTAGAGCTAGAAAAAGACATGCTAGAGATAGAAATGATTAGAACATGATGTTCATCGGGTGGTCACCCACAAAGCTTTCTACATACCCACTTCCAAACATGAAGTCTTCCTCAAGAACATTAACCACCTCTGGAGCTTTCATTGTTACACTGTCTACAACAAAAAACAGTCATCCTGAAAAGCATAGCCACCATGCATCATTTCAGTAACATAATTTGCTCCAAGTTCTACTGGATCAGGCTTATCATTGTAGATTTTCACATCATGAAATTGAGGTGCAAGAGGACCAAAGCCAAGGTCTAAACTGAGCATTTTAGTCATGTGCTCTTGTGCAAATTATAGTCTTTTTTTAAGGATCTCCCAGGCTTTAATCTTGCTTATTAATACATAGGTGCTATATCAAAAACAAATATTATTGATATCTAAAAAGGTAGGGATAAAAAAAAGTCTATAAAAGATGGGGAGTAATAAAGTTAACCATGGTTAAATTTAAATTAGAAAAAAATCTGATTTAGGATATATTTATAATTAAAATTAAAAATAGGACATATTTGTAAACCACTTTTTGAAATGGGACATATTAGAAAAAAAAAACCCTTATGTTTAATAGTAACTAGCTCTATAGCCCGTATAATGCACGGGCATGTTCTAGATTGCACTTATTTTATCTCCATTTATTGACTGTATATTCATGTTATTGCCCGGTGGACAGATGATGTATTTGTTTGTATATTTTCGGGGTGGGGTGACATTGGTAAAGGACATGTTCTTCGACATTTGACATTAAGCTGAAACAACATTTGTAGTGGTATTTTTGTTAATTTATAGTGGTATTTCTTGTTATACACTGACGATCCATGGGGGTTGCTGTAAAAATGTTTGTGGTTATATGTAATACTACAAATTATAGTACTTTGTTTACATATAATTTTGTTTGATAACTTTTATTGAATATAAGTCTTCTAGAATATTTATTCTTGACCTTAATAACTCTTCCCCCTCCCTCGTTCAATATTAACAAATACACTTTTCGGGACATGTTAGGCGCCTCCTGGTTGCATAGGTTAAAAAACATTATCAAGGTTATCCGTTTTAGTCGATATCGTTCTTTCACGTTTTGGCGTGTAAGAACGTAGTCAAACAACGATATAAACCAACATGATCTATGTTTTATAAATACTATAAGTTAAAGCTTACAATGTCTTTTTTATTAATTAATTCATAAATTTTTAATATTTCAAATAAGTAAGCAGCACTTGAGAAAGAGAATGAAGTATTAATCAGTGTAGGCGATAAGGTAAAATTAGAATATATCTTGGAGGTCCACTACTTAGACACGGTGTAATCTTTAGCTAGTGTCATACATGGACATACTCTAAATATGTACAAAGTATTGATTTGTTCAGAATTATTTTGTGTATATGTAGGTTAGAAATGTGATCGGAATTATTTTGTGTATTTATGTGTTAGAAATGTGATTAATGAGTAACAATTAATGTCACTACAAGTTTGTATTGTACTTATGTACATGAAAATTCCTTATATTATTATCTTTACGTGAATTTGAACTTATTTGTACCACATAATTAATACTAAAAAGATGACTTGGGTACATAAAATTTATTAAATAAGAAGTATGAATGGTTACAATGCACGTAAATGCTTAAAACATATATTTTTCAGTTGATATCTTTTTAATATTTAATTCATAAATTTTTATAGGGGATTCAAATAGTAGTATTAGTGTGATATATGGTATACAACAAATCGTGTGATGAAATATCATTGATATGATGTGATGAAAATCATTCAAATTAATGACAAACAACAATATTTTTGTAATAATAAACTCTATAATAATTTAAATATACTACCACTTATTTATAAAATAAGAGAAAATAATCGATATACCCATTTTTAGGTATATATTCACCCAATATATATGTTTTCGGGTTGTTGGCCCTAAATGCCCACCTAATGGGCTAACCATAATAACGAATCTATTTTATGTTAATATACGCAGATGTGTACTCATCTCTCCCCTCAACCTTTTCCCCTTCTTCTTTTTTTGTCATAGCCTTCTCCAACGACCTCTCTCAAGGTTCTTCCTCTTTTCTCTTTCTTGTCCATATTTACACTTATACTTGGTAACTCGCTGTTACAAGTAATTGAATGAACTAAATCATATCAAATCTCACTAACACCATTAATTCTCTACCGTCTTCGGTTAATGTTATTCTTTTTTACCATGCCCTTATACTCATAGCTTTGTTGGATAATTTGAAGACTCAAATAGTAAATATACACAAATTTATTGGAATAGATGTGAGTTTCACTGTCATATCGTATGTACATGGTTACCCCCTCATAGAGTAAGCATTATACATTTCACGTGTACGCTATTACCTTTACTGTATCAAAATTATACGAAATTCTGTTTAGTGGTTGAATGTAATATGTTGTTGATGTTCGCTTATGAGAGTTGATTCAATATCTAGATTTATGTGGCACAATGATACGCTCATTGGCATGACGCATTTAGTTGATATGACACTTGATTTTCGGCGTTTGCTAGGCATTTTTGGTCACCTCTATCCCATATTCAGCAATTTGGACTGCCCTTTTCCTATTTTAGTTATATAGGGTAATAGCTCATAAAATAATATGATTTTGTAATCAAGTTTCTCACATAAAATTATTATTATTATTATTATTATTATTATTATTATTATTATTATTATTATTATTATTATAATTATTATTAAATATGTATATATAGACCTACTATTCAAACATAAATCTAATTCAAAGTACTTTTTGATGTTTTAGTAAAATTTAAAATTATAAATATTAATATTTCTTTTTACTTATAATTTATAATTCACTTGTTTATATAATTAATTTGATAATTAATAATGTATGAGTTCTGATTTTCAGAATTTAAACTTAGGTTAAAGATAAGTACAATTAATTTATACCAAAACAATTTTATCGTTGACTAAAATATTATTATATATTCACATAAATGTATGTATATATGTATGTATGAGTATGTATGTATTTATAATCACTACATAATAATGCGTTATAGATTAATATGCATATTAATTATGCAATAATTAATTAGATTTTAATAAATGAATAATGGGTTGAAATAAATTTTACATATTATCATCTAAATGATTTATACTAAATTTTTGTTTATAAAATAAATATGTATTTGATATAAATATATAATAATGAGTTAAATATAAATATGCATATTAATGACGTATTTATTGAAATGATTAGATATTAATGGTTGAAAATAATATTTAATAAATATCAATGAAAATATTAATGATTAAATTTTTGTTATATAATAATGAGTTAGATATAAATATAAGTATTAATCTTATAATAATAAATGAGTATATTAATGGTTGAAATGAATATTTTATGAATATTAAATAGAACATTTATGATTAAATTTACTCATTGAACCCCTATATTGCGGTATTATATATAACTAGCTTCGTTACCCGTGCAAGGCACGGGATAGCTTTGTTTTGCTAAAAAAATTCGATATTTTGTACTCAATTACGATATTTGAGTATTGCTGGTACGATATTTTGTGGTTCATGTTAAAACGACTAATGTGGCGATGAACATCCTTGAGTTTATATTGTGTCGCGAATGTAGAGTGTAGTCTTACCAATCACGATAGTGCTTAGAATACGAAGTTTGGAACATAATATAACATGATTAATAAATTATATTTTAATAGTAATATATTATCGAAAAAATATTATTTAATATATGAATGTCTAATCCTAAATTTGATAATAAAATTCTATATAAATTAAAAAATGATTATAATTATGCTGATGTGCACGAGTATAAAGTTAATATACCGAAATGAGTTAAGATTAATATTTTTATAGCAATACTTTACCAAAAAATTATTTATTTAATGTACGAGTGTCTAATTCTAAAGTTGATAATAAAATTCTATATAAATCAAAAGAATAATTATAATCATGCTGACGTACACAAGTATGAAGTTTGTATATTGAAATAAGTTAATTATCCAAGTCTCGACTCATTTTATCTTATATAAATATGAAAAAAAAATTGATAATAGAATTTTATATAAATTAAAAAAATAATAATATGATCATGTTGGCACACACGTGTATGAAGTTAGTATATTGAAATGAGTTAATCACCCAAGTGAAATGAGTTAATCACCCAAGTCTGGAATCATTTTATTTTGTATAAATATTAAATTATATAGGTTAAGCTACCTAATTTTAAAAAACAAGTATCTTGCTCAATAGTTAATGTTATTAAAATAGTTTTTCATATTTACCAAAATACAGGGTTAAAAGAGTAATTTCGAATAAATTTTTTTTCCAAAAAGGCATATACAAGTATCTAGCTCAATACTTAATGTTATTAAAATATAACCAAATGGGTCTCTAGCTCAATTGGTAGTTGTGATTAACTTGCAAAAGGTGTGTCATGGGTTCAATTCTCCATGGCAACAATAGTTTTTCAAATTTATCAAAATACGGGGGTAAAAGAGTAATTTTAAATAAAATGTTTCCCCAAAAAGGCATGTTGGAGTATTATATATATAACTAGCACAATAACCCGTGCGAGGCACGGGTCATTTTCTAGGATATTTTTGTGTAACATGTAATAATATTTTCTTATTATCTGTTTATTAATAAAATTATGTAATATCTCAAGTATACCTAATATAAGTTGATTAACCATATATATGTATGC
>PHNY01166519.1:26940-37355 GCA_003724115.2 Anethum foeniculum | reverse complement strand
TTAACAGCAAAAAAAAAAAAAAAAAAAAAAACAGAGAAGGTAAAACACTATTAACAGCTACAACAGTTGGAAACAGTGCAACATTAAACTCAGAATCTGTGATACAATCACAAACACACATGTAATCCTAGCTCAACTTTGCATTTGCGGGAACTATTCAACATTATTTTTCTGAGGACCCAAAAAATAACTCATCATTTCTACAATCGACTGCCATCCACTTCTGATCAACCCAACGTCCTCTGAAAAAGCTTTTCAATGGATGTCTAATGTTACCGTACCAGCTGTGATATCTGCAATCTATGGTTATGTGGCTAATTACGGAATCACCTAATAAAAGGTCATTCGCCTGCTATACACATAACAAAAGATAAAAATTTTGGCTCTCCCTAATATGCACTTGCTACAAACGAAAAATGTTGTACATACAAGTAAATCTTACAATCGAGCTCAAACATCACAAGTTAAATAACAACAAGGAAAATGCCAGTGACCCCAAAAAATGTCCCAATTTTTTTCCCAAATGTTTGTTGTGTAGGTTAGTAATAGGTAACTTTTCCAATAATGATATGGGGATCCCGCATGCTTACATATACGCACTTGCCTATCACTACTCATAACACAGATATACACAATCAATAAACCAGCTCAGAGACTAATTTCATCATGCATATTTAACAGTAGTTGGTAATATAGAGAGATAAATTTATGTTATACAGTGCAGTACAAACACCAAATCTTACAATACATTACCAATTTAATCAATAACTACAAGAACTAGCTAGTTCACTTATCACATTGCTCTAGATTACACTTGTGATCAACATTAATATTGATCATTCCAGGAGATACTTGGAAACCCTACTTCAGATAAAAAACTCTCTGAACTTCCTTCTCCGAAACTCATTGGTGAATCTTTGATCATCATCATCACGTCACAAGGAGGAGGACTATCCATACTTGTATAATCAGCATTAACATTATTACCAATCTTCGCAAGATATTGATTTATCTCGTCCCTAACCATTTTATTGTCGCGTGAAGATGAAGCATTAGCTGAATAGTTACCGAGATAATTAGCAGAACCACTACTAACTATCGGCTTGTTTTGTAGTGGTAATTGTACATTGTTGGTGATTATTGGTAAGGTAGTTATATGGTTTGGAATTGTTTGTATATTATTAGTATTATAAATATTGGAGAAGCAGGGCACTTGCGGATGAGAGTGACTATGGGTTTGGTTAAAACTGATGTAAGAATCCATTAATGGAGGTAGATGACTTGATGCATGAATGTTACTCATATTTGTTTCTTGATCATACCAGCTGCCATCATTTTGTATGTCTTGTTTGCCACCATCACTAGAAGCTTCTTTATTTTTGTGAAAAACTCTGCATAGTACCCAATCTTCCTGTATGATTGATTATACATATACAAACATCAATGGCCAAACAAATTATATATATAAATATAAATTGTAGCAAAATGATTGACTATATGGTTAGTAAGATTATTGACATTGACACTGTGATTAGGATATGTTAAAAGAAAGGAGTAGGATTGATTGGCTACTATGTTCACACCATATCATATTTAATTTGACTACAGTATGCTTAGATCTTGTTAACATCAGCAGATTTTTTTCATGTACTTGTTTATTCTAACTAACATGCTTTACATGAAGTGTATTAAGTATTATTGTGATTAGGTATTGTGTCATTCTTATTAATCACAAGTCAGCTATGTTATTTTCATGACTAATTTAGTTTTCCCACTTGCCACGCTCACTACGAAATAATACACTCACACTGTGTGTTTGTAAGCTAACATAATCATTCATAAAGACCATAAGCTCTAGACAAACAAAGTGGTTAAAGCTCGTAAATTAATTTGATTTGTCAAGTTTACTAGTGAATTAAGTATGCTTATCAAAATCTTAACAACTAAGATGCCATTTTTATAAAGAAATAGTATATTACTGTCGAAATTAAAAAAAAAAAAAAAAGGAAGAGAAAAGCAACCAACCTTGGAAGAAATAGTGATTTCTGAAGGTTCTTCAAGCCGAAATTCATGCATGACCCAATTAGTTTTCTTGCCTTTAGGAGCCCTTCCTTGATAGAAAACCAATGTTTTCCTCATCCCAACTATCCTCCTTTTCCTGCACACTGGTCTATCTTTTCCAGTAGCCTTCCAATACCCTGAAATCGTTGCCCGGTTTGTACGTTTTCCTGTAGCATATTTCCTGTCTCTAAGGCTGTAAAAATACCATTCCTTGCCTCCAACACATGCCGACTCTATTGTATCAACACAAACAAATTTAGTTTGTATCTATTACATATACAGAACAATAGCAAGCATAGGATATAACAGTGAACTCCTGTTGCATAACTCTGAATGTGCTGTTAATGTGTTGAGTAATGTATGTCCTAGAGCTCATGACAAACTGCTTTGTTTATTAGGCTAAAAAAATGTGCTAACTGACATTTTATGTGAAACTGTAAATATAAACATATATCAAAGTAATTACGAAGATCAACAAAGCAAGAAAAGGAATATATTAAAATCAAATAGTTACGTTATTATCAAGAAGAGAAAATTGCAAGCAGCAGTAGATAACAGAGACTTAGCACAGCTATAGGTGATATCACTGGTAGCGACTTTTAGCATAAGACACACAAAATGATACTACTAGTTTGATATCATATTGTTCACAAACAAGCACACACAAGCCAGAAATACATGTTTGTGATATGACAAAAAAACCATATGGTATATATGAAAAGTTTGTGCATAGTTTGAGCGAGTGATATCAGATGATGCGACTCAAGATATAAACTAAAGGCAGCTAAGTATTATTATTGTTGTAGTTTTGTTGATGAAATATTGCACCTGGACATACTGTTCAGGTCTTAACTCTTAACTAATATATGTGGACTATATCTGAGTTAGGTAGCTTGTATCTGTCTGTATGTTAAAAGAGGCTGGTGTGGGCGCGCGCGTGTGAGTGCAGGTGCCTGTTTTTGTAGTTGAAAGGAGATTGGTGTGTGTGTGTGTGATTTTAGTATCTACTTGCAGATGTAGGGTGTAGGTGTCTAGTTGCGATGCTACATGATATGACTTAATTCTTTTCCTAAATTGCAATTTTCTCAGCCGTTGCAGCTGCTATCTTCATAGTTAAACACCACTTGCACTGTCAATTTTCCATAAAGTATTGAATGAGATATATGTCTACATATGTTCTGCTACTATCTTCTTGATGATCATATATCCTACTTTCATACTTGGTCTGTACTCTGTATATAACATGCTACTAAAAAGGTTAACAGAACTTAGATCACCCCCTGTATATAACATGCTACTAAAAAGATTAACAGAACTTAGATCACCCCCTTCTTAATATAATTTATAAGAACTGATTCATCTCCATGAACTAATAATATATTGACATAAAATTAACCATAAATCCCATATAAGCCATCATACTCTATATTTCAGTTTTTCAGGCATCTATCAAAAAAGTCACTGATCCAAAACATTTCTGTTACTGCTGTGCATAGTATACCATATACACACTGAACACATGCATATCTCATAGATATGGCGCATGCACTAATCCAACAAATAATTAAACAAACATACACAGCAAAATGAATTATACGAACATATACAGAGAATTGGACATGAAAGGATGATTACCGGGAATATCCCAAGGTTCGGATTTGTTAAGATCAACTTCGACTAAAAAAGGAGGGAGTTCGGAACGAGTGAGCTTCCTCATCAAGTAATCACATATAAGCTCTTCATCTCTTGGATGAAACCTGAATCCTGGTGGCAACTTTGCCTCCACCATCTTCACACTGCTACTCATCCTTCCCCTTTCTTTACACTCTTTTTTTAACCAACTTACACACAACTCTAGTATGAGAAAACACAACAACACACTTGCTCACTCACAAGTACTTGTAAATATACAAGTCTACGAGACTACAGCCAATGCATATATACTATTTGTTGGCGGCTTGGCGCTCCTATTTTTATTTTTATTATTACCACACACCTCATGTATATATGACGTATTAAGAGTTCCAATGTGAAATGACTAATAGTAACATATTTGGCTTATATTAGAAAATGTTAACTGATATTTTAAGTAATTTTCACTCATGATTCATGAAAGGTTGTTTTTATTATCACAGTTAAATAGATAATTAATTTTTTATAAAAATTTGCCAAAGACTCTGCAACCAATCCATTAAGACCCAAAAGGGGAAGTCTTTAATAAGCATTTCTTGTGTTAGAAAATATCAACCAACGAAATAGGAGAAGCTAGTGGCAAGTCAATCAGAAATTATATTATTCTAGTCAACTTCGGCATCACTCGCGTAAGTGATGAGCTACGCAACTTGTTCGTTGTAACAAAAATCAGAGTTATATGATAACACAAGTATTAGTAGATTTACCAAATGTCTTTTGACTTGGAAAAGTTCAACTGTTACAAGTACCTTGTCTATAATTATTTACATAAGCTGTATAAATAGTCCACCACAATTTCAAGCTTTTATTTTCCGATATCTATTTTTCCTATCCTTGGTAACTAAACTAAAAATTATACAGAGTGTGATGAAATAACATGTCATCCAAAATTCTGACAAATTATCACATGTCGTCCGAAATTCGATTTTAACATGTTCTGAAATTCAAGACATTCAAATTTTAGAACAAATATAAGAATTTGAAATGACAACTAAAATCATATCATTTCAAATGAAAAGCATGTTCCCAAACTGTACATAAATTTCTCACATCGGAAAAATATGTATAATACAAATCTGAAATATATAACAAATTGAATTGATCAAATATATGACTAGTACAAATTACAATAATTGTAGTCGGATATTGAATTATACCATATTATCTCATCTTCTTAATCCTGTACATTATTCTGGAAAAGCTTGTTTAGCCCCACCAGCTACAAGACAATGCTAAGACAACTACTTTGATCAGAATACATCCACTACTAAAAACAAAACAACTGTCTACATCCTCCACTTTTTTTTGGGAATCTTAAGTTCCTAGTGACCCCAGAAACAGTATCTGTGCTCATTCATGTGGGAAAAAATCTGTATTAGGAATATTTAGCTATCTAAATAATTTCAAACATTTGTCAAAAACCTATTGAACAAGGTATGGAAATCATACCAACAATTGATACCATTTTCTGACCATGCATAAAAACAAATCTAAGCTTATAATAGAAAGTCATAACCTGCACCATTGCAGATTAAAGATAAATGAGCAAAGGACACAGTTTCTCGCATTAGCAGGGGTATTGTAGAGGTCACAATTTACACAATCTTACTCTTACTATTCAAAAACAAAACTAAACTCAGGGTTTAAAGCAGTCTGATTAACATATCTAGTCTACACAGTTATAGATAACATGCTCAAGGAATGCTACGTTCAATCGTCAAAGTTAACAAGTAATTATGGAAAGATAAACCATGACTAATTTTTGGCAGGTAGTGCAAAGATGAACTAATATGATAAGAACGAGGACACCATCATCCAACTCAATTGAGAAAAAGAAAGCTGTGGGGAAGAGACTTTCAGTTTGTTACTATGATATTGATGTGCAGCCAATGACAAACTGACCACTGTTTAGAGGGAAACACCATTGGGTTAAAGATGTAGAGAGATCATTTGTATTTTTATATCTGGTACTTCAAATACTAGAATCCATTAATGTTTCCTTTTCAATGAAAGCAATGTTCTTTTCAAGTACCACTTAACATTATCTGAAAATTCTTTCCATCCCCACTTCTCCATTCTGAAAAAAATAACAGCTGTGCAAAATACAAACACCGTTCAACTCTGATCACGTGGCCAGCCTCGAAGTGCAGCCACTTGGCATCAAACAAAATAGCCGTAAAGACAAACTGACACTTGGATGGATTGGTACCAATATCAAATGAATGCATATAAACACTATCATGTGTCAAATAAGATAACTCCCACTACCAACTGCTTTGAATTAAAGGTATTAATCACTAAAAAGTCTTCACTATGTTAAATTGTACTGTTGCTAAAGAATACAAGTTGATATTGGATTCTACTCTGCAACCTAAAATTGGAAAATATCAGGAAAACAAAACAAGTATTACGTATAAATCTTTTTAATATCATCCACCTTTGAAGTTGTAGATAAATATCTTAAATGTAGTACTGAAGAAATTTTAGAACAAAATTTTCTTCAGAAGAAAGCTTAATAGCCACACAGCCACCGAACATTCGAAGATCTTAACGCAAATTACATCAGTTAAAAAATCTATACCAATTAATAAAATGGACGATGGTGGAGGTTTAGCCCAGTGGTGTGAAGGCAAACCTTGCCCTAGACAAAGGTTAATTTTGATTTCTCACTTCTCCCTCCCATTGCACATACATAACTTACATCAAGAATAAAAAGACGATGGGACAGAAAACTCAATTAAAGAAACAGCAGATTTAGATAAGTTACCTAATATTATGGTATAGCTGAACAACCAATATAAAGCAATGTTGGGCCAATTAGGGAACAACCAAGCAGATGATTTGCCTAAATTTGCTTATGCTACAAACCTACAATCCTTCAAGATCCTTGTCGAGGAGTGGCAAGTGCCAACTTCATATTCTTAGTCTTTGGTTGATTTTTCGAGTGTACAGCTGCCAAAACCAACATCCTCAGCTAAGTTTGCATGCAATAATGACAAATCATACAATTTGCAAGTCACGACCACACAATGCATCATGACTATAGGAGGACCAAGAGATACCAAAAATACACAGGAGCAACATACAGTTTCACAATACAGTAAATAATTATGAAGAATGTCGAACCTCCAACATCATAATTTTGTTTAGTCAAAAGATAATAATATGTGTTCATATGATCTTTCTACTGACTACTTGGTAAGAATTAAAAGGACTTTTCAGTTTGAGATGCAATTTAAAATACTAAGATTATATCTGGCAGTAACAGAAGAGAAGACTTACTGTTGCCATTCAAGGAATTGCCTGGGAATAATTGTAAAACCGTAGTACCACAAAATTTAACTTAGTCGACTTTAAGCATTACAAAGATTTATTTGTCTTTTCTTTTCACAAAATATTTTGCATTAATAGAGAATGATCTCCCAAACTTAAAGTTATCGTGAGATATGTCCTCAATTAAAAAGTGTCCGAGTTTGAAGCTAAACCATGGTCATCACAGCGAGCCAAAAAGGAAAAATTAAGACATAAATCACAGCTGAAAATCATGATGAAGCAATAAAAAATATACATAAAGTTTTATAAGCATCTTAAAGCCGTTATAATTTTTTTTCGTAGTTCAATTTAAATCAGTAAAAATTCTGAAGAAAATGTGAGCATTTCAAAAAACAGAATAACGTTTTATTCAAAGTCCCAATCAGATATATGTACATCAAAATAAGCACATTAAAAACATTACCGATATAATGCTCTGCAACGACCATGTAATGATGTAGAGGATTTGGAATGAAGATCACTTAGATTTTCCAAGAAATGAAAGCCACATTTCTCGGAGATAAAGTAGGATTAAATATTGGCAGCATTAGGACTTCTAAGGAATTTCCTTGCTCCTGGAGGAACAATAACCTATCAAGCAGCAGAATAGTTTCCAGTACCGGCCCTAAAGCAGCTCGCAAAGACCAATAAGGTCCTATAAGTACCTGCACCAATGTATAACATACATAGATTAAACACGAACAAATTACAGAGCCTCCTTCATCGGAGAAATACTCTACTGATTGTAAAGTATTATTGACCTTGTAACAGCGTAATAAGCAGGAGCAGGCACCGGATATATTAATAAGAAGAAAAAAAAGATTCTTTTAGTAACTCCTAAATGTTTCCAAGCACAAACAAATCCAGCTAAATTGCAAAAGAAGAAGAAAAAGATATTGTAAGAGTTGCAGAGTTACTTACAGAAAATGATTCACTTCTCTTCCATAATCCAGCTAAATCAAGTTCCTTGCAACCATCGAGCCCAAGACGGCCAAATGCAGATTGACTAAATTTCTCAAAAAGCATATATTTCTCAGCATATGTAGTCTTCTCAGCTACAGGTTCTAAAGAAGCATTCTGAATCATAAGATTGGTATAGTCTGGCTCCGGCCCTGTAAATATGGTCACCACCAGAGGATTATTAAAAAAAGCAGCACAACAAAACACTACTCATGTCTTTACACTCAAGAGCCTATGATTATGAGTCCAGAAAATTTATATATATATAAAAAAAAAATCCGAATTTGAAAAAGTATTCAAAATTTTATAAGTTTACTAGGTATTTTTTAAGCAATCTCGGGTTTGATATAGTGTAGGTTGATCATCAACCCATTTTACTTCAACTGGTAAAAAGTAAAACAACAATTCACTTGTTTTCTCCCTAAATTAAAGGAAGGTATCTGGGTAGATTATATTGTCACCAAGATTTTAAATAAAAAACATCAAAAAGAAAAAAAGAGGAATTGAAGATATCACCTTTCTGCTTCTCGGATAAGGTGACTTCAGTCTCTGCATTTTTGGTCATCCAAGTCATATTCTTCTTACAATTTCTTTGAGAAACGGATAGGGGACAATCTAAAGTCCCTTCAACATGCAAACCTGAATCTAGTGCCCTTCGGTTTTGTTGGCGGCGTAAAGCTTTACCTTGACGACCAACGGCAGGACTGGTAACCAAAATCTCTGGGTAATATTGTAAAAGAACCTGCAAATTCTCAAAAGGACTGGTTAGAGGGATTGTGGAACTTGTGAATTGGCAGAGCATGAACACGCCAAATTTTCGTAAATAAACAATCTTGAACTTCTAACTCATTCTAAATAAATTAAGAACGGGAAGCATAGTAATTGGATTGTGGTACCATAACAGGATTTACCATCTGGAAGGCGGCTCGGAAAGCATGCAATTCAAAATTTTTAAGCCCAGCATCTTTTCCTAATCCTCCCCATCTTTCAGCACTCTGTTAAGATGAAAAATTGCAATTAAATATACGCTACAGCCACCGAAGTAAAACTGAGCTTTACAATAGATTAGCCAGTTGTTGCAATTGGTTTAGCTCAAGAGAGAACCAAATACTTGGAAGAACCGGAGAACTATTACTGATCCTTGAATTATCTCTAAATCAACTGTCCAGATTTATTTCATTTTAAATATAAAATCCTTGCAATTGTATTGTTTGAAATAAAAAATTACACTATTAACTTGATTCACTTAAGGAAATTTAATCAATTACTCACTTATTAAAATTTTCTCTCTTTATTTATGTTCTTTGATCTCGCATTTCTTTTGGTTGATTTTTAATTTTTCTTTCTCTTAAAATTTTAATTTATTTTATTAAATGTATTTAACAAGAGAATCATCCCTAAAATAACAGGATTCTACTACAGAACCTATTTTTATTTGCAGTAGAAATACAATGTTATGCTCCAAAATTTTAAAAGTTATGCACATGAACTTTAAAGTTCTACAACTTAACTTACTCTTTTTTACAATATGCTGTTTTCGAACACTGTTATATCATAACTATAATGTTCTACCGGTGAACTAAAAAGTTATGCACCCAAATTTTCAAGTTATGCACATTAACTTTAAAGTGCTTTAAAGTTCTACAACTGAACTTGTTTTTAAATATTCTGCTGCTGAATCTATTATCTCATATTGTGTTTATATCATAACTTGAATGTTCTCACAAAAATTGATGGAACTAATATGTTGTGCTAATGGGAGATTTTGTAATGTTAATGGATGATTTTGTGAAATGCTGCAATGATATGTATGGATGTTGGTATAGAATTATAGTTATTGATCAAGTATCAATGACTTCAATTTTGTATATTGTTTTTTGGACAACTTTACAAATAGTCTATATAAAATGCAAAATATATTTTTTTAAATATAGATAACGTTCTTAGGATTCTTAGATTATGGGTTTTCCAAGGAACATGACCCATATATATATATATAGGGGGCTACTCCCATAAAAACCCTCTTATAATGAAAACTAGAAACTAAATTAATTTTTTTTTTAAATCGTGTCGAAATATATCACATATGGTATGCAAATTGATCGTTGCGAGATAGAGAAAAATACAATGAAGTCGGATTTTAAAAAAAGTTTAGCGATTGACGAGAAAAATCAAATTAAAAATGGAGGGGAAAGGCTGAGATGATGTGTGGGAGGGTGTATTTTTATCCTGTGTAGTGACTATAGGGGCCATTAGTTTAGATGTATGTATCCAAGGGCTGAGATTAGTTTCTAGTTTTCATTTTCATTCTAGTTTGTATTTGATCAAAAGCATATATATATATATATATATATATATACATACTCCCTCTATCCCATCAGGTTCTTTGG
>PHNY01166505.1:935-12242 GCA_003724115.2 Anethum foeniculum | reverse complement strand
TTAAGACCGAAGAGAAGAAGAAAACGTACCTGTAAGCCAAAATTGATGTACGACTTATTCGTATTCTAAAGAGATTCTTATATAGGCACACAAAACCTAATCTAATAAGGCAATTCTAAAATTTGCCACTTAAATTCTACTATCTCTCCAAGTAATTCCTAAAATAAATATACTAATACACACAAATTACTTAAATAAAAAGATACTGATTTTCTAAAATACTTTTATGCTTCTTTCCATATTAAACTAATGTTATTGCTAATTAGCTTGCACAAATGAATTCTAGAATGTTTCAACTTATATAATTAAAAACTAATATAATAAATGATGTTTTAAAACTCTAATTTCAAATTTACTAGTTATCCAAATTTAAAATCCATTCCATATTTTAGACTTATTATTCTAATTCAATTTTTAATCCTTTTTTTTATTATTCCAAATTACGGGATATTACACTATGTTTAGTTCGAATTTTCCTTTAATTCGAATGCTTTGATTGTTGGTTGATCTTGACTGGAGTTTTGTTCTCGTATTAGCTATTTGTTAAAGGAGAAATTGATTTGTGGATATGCATGATGAATACTTGGTGAAAATTTGAAATTTGAAAGTATGCATGCTAGTGATGGTTTGAATTTTGTATAATTCAAAGGGGATATAATTTAGAATTTTAATTTCTTAAGTTTATGATCTTGTTTAAAGGTTATAAATTAATTGGTAATTGATAGAAGGATGCATGTTAGCCTATCGATTTTAAATTGAATTTTTGTTGGCATTTTGGTTCGAATTATTTGATTAATTTGAATAGGATGAGTTGATTAGACTTGATCTGGAATTGGTTAAGTACTAATGGTCATTGGTAAATAATTTGATAAGGTAGTAAGTGAATGATAGACTCACATAGACTTTAAGACTTAAAAATGAAATTTTAATGGCCTAGGACCATGATAGGTTCGAATTACCTTATAAAATAAGAAAATAAGATTGTGTTGATATTGTTTTGATTGTTAATGACTGTAGTAAATGTTTTTAATTGAGTATAAGTCTTGTGAAAGATGATTTGGTTCCTTTTTTATCAAGTTTGGTTCGAATTTTTGTAAATGAAAAGGAATAAAAATTTATTTTATAAATTATAAGGTTAATTGGAGGTTAGTAATGATGTTAGCTTGATAATGTAGTGTAATAAGATTTTCATTGTGTTTGAATGATGTGAATTAGTCCAAATTGGAGTTAGTAGACTACTTTAGTAACTAATAAGTCAATTTGAGTATGCGTTGACAGTATTTGACTTTGTCTGACTAATGTTTTGACTTGTGCATGCTGGTTGGATAGATTGTAATCTAGAATTAGTACTTGAATGTGATTATGTAGTCTTTGATTAGTTATTTGTCAATTGAGTGCTATAAGATGATCATATATGTAATTTTGCGATCGAAGTGTTAAGTGCTTGTTTGACTTTAAGTTTGACCGTTAGTGGTCATAAGTGCTAATATTACGCAATGCTTGTTTAAGTTAGAGATATGAGATGATCATATGATTAATACTGATATTGGGATTAATATGAGTATGTTTTGCTTGGTTGTGATTAGTTTTGGTGTCGATTTGAAATCGACTAGTTGGTCCAAATATAGGGGAGATGCTGCCGAAATTTCATTAGGATCCTTTAAGGACCTAACATAGTTTGGCTAGCGCTCGCTTGTATTCATATGTGATTAGTAACTAAACGATCTTTGAAAACTTGTTTTCTTAAAATGTTTTACTTAAGTTCAAAAGGTAGTTTTATGACGATAGTAAAAGTCAAAGTTAAGGATTAAGTGGTCAACAACCATTTGACTTCCTTTGACTTGACTTGGACTAATCAAGTAAGACTATTAAGGAGATTTCAAATGACTCTTTTATTTTTAAACCTCTGTTTTCTTAAGTGGTCAAATATTTTGCCAAAAGAAGTTATTTCAAGAAATCTGTTTTCTGAAAATGAAATGTCTTTCAAATATGTTTTCAAACTTTAAGTTAAAGATCAAATAGTTACTATTATTTGTGATATGTGTTATCTGGATAGTACTATATGGTATGTAGTACTTATAGGGTATATTTTGGGAATCGAAAAAGGGTAGTTTAAAGTTAGACGTTCAAGGTGAATGTCGAGAAATATTAGGATTATTTTTGAATTAGTGTCTTTACTCGTGTAGATATAAAGAGTGGGGACGCTTACGTAGGAAAAGGAAAGGCTAAGCTTGAGATCCAGTGAAGTAGGTTACTAGGCAGGAAAACTTTTGTAAGGCAAGTGACAATTCCTGAACCTTATCTTTTATTCTTGTCTACTTACTTTCAGTTGTATGATGTTCTGATTCTTTAAAGAGCATGTTTCTGTATGATAGCCGGTTCCTATCCTATTGATAATGAAGGATCATTGAATTGCATTGATAATTGATTAATTACCCTGTTCACTCTTGATACCATGAAATTTGTTAATACCTATGCTTGAACCCTATTGCGTTTCCTTTTACTTAAAACTTTATTATTGGCAGTTCCCATGTTCGAACCCCATTGCAATTCTTTTACTAGAATACCTTTTTAATGATAATACCTATGCTTGATAACCCTTGTGAACTCTTTTGCTTAACCCTTTGTTATTGTTAACACTTATGCTTAAAACCTTATGGTTTTCTTCACTTAACCCTTTATTATTGTTAATGCTAATTTTTAAACCTTTTTGCTAAGTTGATAATGCTAGAAATGGCAATAAGTCTAACTGACTAGTAATGAGACTATTCTAGGGATCCCATAAATAAAAGCCCAGAGGGACCTAGTGTCCGGTATGGGGACATTACGTGGCTGATCACCCGTATTGTCTGAGCGCTGTGGAAAAACTCCAATCAAATAAATATTTTATTTAAGAATGTTTATAACTGTTTTGAAATGAAATTTTGGATAATTGTTAATGATTATTGATCAAAGATTTCTTTCGCTTTGAAAATAAAAAGCTTTGATTATTGATAAAACTTCATACCCTGTTTATATCATTTTCTAGTCTTGGAAATTATATTGATCTATTGTCCAGGACCTTTGATATCCATTGATATTCCATCATAGCTTAACTGTTGATGATATAGTTGTTTGCTGAGCTATTGGTTCACTCTTGTTCGTTTGTTACCTAACCTTTTCAGTTAAGCTCGAAGATGGTGAGATTGAAGCAGACAGCTTGGAAGTCATCCGCTAGGAAGTCGTTACCCTGGACCTTATCAGACAGTTGTGTTTGCTGTCCCTCAGGTAGGAAAGCCGGGTAGCTACATATTAGCTTTTGGATAGGGTATTGATTAGCAGTTGTAATCTTTTGAAAGATTTTGTTTAACTTCTCATCGAAGTTTATATTTAAAAAGGGTTGTAATAATATTCTTTTTTGGTTGTCGTTAGTTCTTGTTTCATACCATTACCTGTTAAAGATCTTGTTAGTGTAAGGGGTCAAGTGAGTATGCTTTTATCTTTATTGTTAAGGTATATGTTTGTTAGTGGTTGGTGACTCCCCAATCTAGGGCCCTGATTGGGAGGGTGTCACAGTTGGTTTGTACTAACAGATGATACTTGTTGTACATCGTTTTTAAGGCTATAACTTGGATGTGTGAAGGATTAGGGTCAGTGATGTAGTTTTGTTGGATTAGTGAGTTAAATATAGGTTTCACTTAATTGGATGGATACGTGATGATTCAGATTCCTGACCCTGAATTTAGTGGCGTTACATGGATCTTAGGTCTTAGGTCTCAGGTCTTTCCTCTTCTTCATGGTGCAAAGACTACTAACTCCCTATTAGTACGTCCAAGACTTGGGTCTTAGAACAAGGATCACCTCACTTCACTTCACCTCACTGCAAAGAAAAAAATACTAGCTACAAGCAACAATATATTCAAGATATATAAAGTTTGGTTTTCGCCACGCTAGTACGCGTTAAAGTAGTTGTGGAAAATATATAAATGGCCAGGAAAAATCTTAAGAAGGATTCATAACACAAGCATGCAAGACAAGTAAATAAACGTGAATGCAACGCACACGAACAAGTATTTAAACACGCAACACTATTATATATTATTTGGCTTTCGCCACGCTATTACGCGTTAAACTAAACGCACATGCTCGCACTTATTTAAATTCGGGTCAATAGTTTAACCGCCACACTCTGAGAAATTAGCTGAGTTTTAGGCCCATGACGATTATCTAAGGCGGTGGCCCAGTTCTATGGGCTTTCTTAAAGAATGAAACTAGGTTTCTTGCTCTCCAAGAACTACTTTTGGGTTGATCCCCTATAAATAGGGGTACGTAGGCACATTGTATTGTTGGGTGGTGTCAACCCAAGTACCACATCGATGAGATAAGAGAAAATTATCTGGTATAAAGAGTAGCCAATTAACTCCATTAGTACGAGGCCTTTTGGGAGTGAACCAAAACAAAATATGTGCGTGCTCGGCCCAGAGCGGACAATATCATACTATTGTAGAGTTATGGCTCGCTCGCGGCCCAACAAGTAGTATCAGAGCCAAAGGTTCGGCTGGACCTTGTGGGGTAATGGGCTGGGCTGCGGTTGCTCGATGTGGGTGGTTCCCCTCAGTGTGAATGCGATTGGAGATTTGTTGGGTTCCTTGCGGCTTTGCAAGATGTAGACTGATTTATCGCGGGTGTAAGACCATGGAATTTGTGGTTCTTGGTTTGAGGGGAAGATTGTTGGGTTTTGTGGAGTCTATTAATTAAGCCCATGAAAGTAGACTTTTCAGATCAGACTAGAATTTGAATTAGTTTACTTTTCAGATCTGGACTATAATTAGATTTAGGCGGGTGGTGTCAACCCAAGTACCACATCGATGAGATAAGAGAAAATTATCTGGTATAAAGAGCAGCCAATTAACTTCATTAATACGAGGCCTTTTGGGAGTGACCCAAAACCAAATCCGTGCGGGCTCGGCCCAGAGCGGACAATATCATACTATTGTGGAGTTATGGCTCGCTCGCGGCCCAACATGTATGACATAAAGCAACCCTTGCAAATAAGAGAGAATTGGACATTCGATCTGAATTACAAATTCGATAACTCATACAATCTAAGCCACCCCCAAATACTAAATCCTAACCATAAATACTATAACTTACACTCTATACTACCATTAATTATCACCGTAATTTCAGCAACCCTCCTCGAGTTTATTATCACCAAATTCTTCCGTTAACCCAGTGTATCAATATTTTACTTTTCCTTTAGTTACAATAAAGAAATTTTTTTCGACGACAATGTCATACAATTTTTTTTTTTAAAACAGTTCTATTTACATACAAGGGAGAAGGATATTAATTTTTAACACATACGATTTTTATTGTATTTTCTTATAAAAATAAGAAATGACTTACTTATTTCATAATAATAATATTAAATTCAAAAAATAATATGATCGACGTCTTCATATTATTCAAAATTATTATCGTATAGTAAAAAAAATATCTTAATATTGACAATATTAATTTAATTGTGTTCTTATTTATACATGAATCTATTATTTTGAAAATTCATTTTTATTTGTACTTATTTATACATGCAGTTAAAGATTTTTATAATTATATACATCAAATTATTTTAAATTAGAAGATAAAGATATGTAACGATGTTATTTATGATAGTATGTATAATCACCTCTATTTTGTGTATTAAATCAATATACTTATATAAAGGAGAAGACGGGGGCGTTTATATGGCGCCTCTCAGATCGTCCTGTTCTATTTTTCGAATTTTCTCAATTTTTTGAATTAAAAAATATTTAAAATTACAATTACCTAAATTATAGCTGATAAGATAAGTCCAAACCAGATTCTATCTCTTAGATTAGTAGATGCTAAGTCATATAATTCTACAAAGAAGCAAATCCCTATCTTTTATAAAATTATAGAGGAAAATATAAGTCAGAATCAGATTCTATCTCTTAGATTAGTAGACACCAAGTCATATAATTCTATTTTTATGTGTTTGAAAGTCCAATCAGGCACATAGACTTGTCCACCAAGTCTCCCAACACATATATAAAAGAACTCACCCTTCTTTTTCAAAATTACGTCGGACACAGTTCCAAACACATCACCTGGAATTACTTCTTGACTTGATTCTTGGTTCTCCTTTAATAATATGTGTTATTGTTTGATTTTAGAATGCTTGATTGATTTTGTGATTCGAATGCTGCTTTTGTCCGGGAATAATTAAGGATGTTATGGATTGGTTAATTTTAGAGGTCAGTTTTATTATTCAGGCTATTTAATTGTAAAACACATTATATGGTATTTAAATTTAAATAATGAACCTTTATTATTTTATATCAAACATAGTCAAAAAGATGTTGAACTATCATATTTAATAATAATTATAATAACAATAATAATAATAACAAACATTTAATAATTTTTTTAAAATTATTACTATAGTGCCGCTGCGAAGTGCGGCTTATTGTTCTAGTACTTTAATAGTAATCAGACAATAGTTATCATCACAAGTAAAACAAAGCTAATTAAAGGGAACATGTTAGCCAAAATTTGTAGTAAGGTCATTTTTAATGTGTGCCAGAGTTGGAGGGGTCATTTATATTTATTTATGTAATATTCAAATTTATATTGTTTAAAGTTGTTTAGTGGCACCCAAATCTAGACCCCGGTTTGGAGGCTGTCACAGTTGGTATTAGAGCTACAGGTTATTGGTCCCTGAAATAAGAATGGTAGAAATTGAGATAGAATAGACAAATCACATAGGTTAGGGAAGGAATTGAGCAAACTCTAGTAGAGTTGAGCTGAGATTAATTAGGTATGGTCTTGATCACTAAGATAGGACGAGCATGTTAAAGGGCTAAAATTGCAAGTCGCAGAAGAGCTATCAAGTATACATAGAATCAATAAGAGAAGGTGACTTTATGTATGGGCAGAACATTGAGTTGCGCCGACCTGTTGCATTTACGACAACAGAGATGATTGTGTAAACATCAAATACAGAATCAGATGTCAGCATTCGAGTTAAAATCATTAGAAGACAGCTACGTAGCGTTTAGCTGAGCTTTTCTCGACCAGCAAAGGGAAGACGGACCCCACGAGGTTAGTATGTATCCTGAAATAAATTATGACCAAACTTTGAAATATTGGTAGACTGATGGATTATATGCCGAATAGCAGATGTGTATAGCGAGCTGGATTATTTAACGATACAGTTATTTCTAGATCTCATTCCTTGGATTGTTTGTAAAAGGACTATGAACGACGTAGATAGACGCATATTGTAGGCCATCATCATGGTTAAGAAACGACCTTATATTGGAGTCATAGTGGTGAAGTTTTCGTGATGAACTCTATACCCTTTCTGTTGATGAAATTTGACCTAGTTGTCATGTAAGTTTTAGATGTTTAAGCTTCTTGTTTCACACCATAACCTGGAATTGATCCAGAATTGAGGGGTTGTCATTTGTGTTAATATACAAATTTATATTGTTTAAAGTTATTTGGTGGTGGCACCAAATCCTGACCCCGGATTTGGGATTGTCACAACAATCATTATCCAAATATTAAAATAGTGCACTACCCAAATTTCTATATCAAAACCTTCAACAACAAACAGTCATTTTATTATTTGTAAAAATACAAATAATTTACCAAGTTCGAATTACTACAACAACAATCATTTATATTATTATTTATATAATTACAAATAAAATAAATAGATCAAATATGTCGGTCATATACTATTTGATCTTACATTAAAATTATACACATTTAAATTAAAATTATAATTATATAACTATTAATTTAGTATTTAAATATTTATAAATTTTCATTAAAATTATACATAATATAAATATAAGAATATAAATATAAAAAGCAACCCGTGCGATGCTATTAATCTACTTAAAAGTATAACGCTAGAAGAATTTTTTACTACATAATTACCATGCTACCCTTTACCTTTTTGCTTATTTACAATAAAATGTCAAACTTTTCATGTATTGTATACATTTTATACCATATACGTGTATATTATGTACATTACATACATACGGTTTGCTGACAGAACAAATATCAATGATGGATCGGTTGCAAACATACACACGTAGTACATCCAATTCAAAACTTGAATTTTGAATTTTAAAATCACATACATGTATTCATCTCTCTATCTTCGTCTCTCTCCTATATTGTATACTCTCTTTTCATATATATTACATTTTGTTCAAAACTAAAATCACAAATATAAACCTATAATTGATGATTATTTTACTTTATGTAATCCAAGATTTTGGGATATTTTGAATGTTAAAAGATATAAACTTCTATATTCTTATTCTGATATTTTGTTAGTTCTTAGAAGTAGAAAGTTTCTGTTTGTAACCTATGTATGTATCATGTACCAATCATGGTTTTTTATTGCTTCAGATGACGGTATCTACCGATTTGACGATATTTGGAATGTTGATAGAGAACTCATTTCATTCTTCTCCAATTTTTCGTAAGTTTTATATTTCTTTTCTTAGCACTTAATTGACATTTTAAAGTTAGTAAATATTTCACCAAGTGTTTAATATAATGTTTAAATGAATTTTGGTTTAGTTTTTAACTTTTAAATTCGAGAAAGTTCAATACTTTAGATTATGTATATATGTGTTTTTGCAGGTTTTTCGGTGTATGTATTTAATGCAGGTTTGGAAATGTATCTTTCCAAATTTCTCTGATTATTTTACTATAACTGTTTGATTAAATTTCTACAAAATGTATGTATTTTACGCAGGTTTGGAAATGTATCTTTCCAAGTTTATCCGATTCTTTTACTCTAACTGTTTTGATTAAATTTTTACAAGAAGTATGACATATTTATTTTTTACTTTTTAACTTTTCTACACTTTATTAAGTACTAAAATTTACCTTAATTCGTGTGTGTAGGATGGTGTCACGTTTATTTGTTTTGATAAGTTTAGTTGTGACTATTGTTTGTTTGGCCTCCCAAGATGCAAAGTTTCTTAATAAGGTAATTTTAAGATTTTTGCATTGTGTTATATCAAGATTATGTTATAATAGTTGGCTTACTGTAAATCATTGTCAATATATATTATATATTTGGCCCATCAGATGGCTATGTGACTCGAAAGCTGCTTAGTTGGCTCTAGAAATTTTGAAACTTGATTTTTAAAATGTTTGTCTACTATATTTGGTTGAGTATATAATTTAAAATATGGTTTGTGCATTCATTTACAATTAATAGAGATCTTTATGTTAAATTTAGTTACTCGGTAGAAAATATATGGTAGAAAATATATGAGTGGTGGTTGAAGTTATTGATCCAAGGTCATTTATGGTGTATAATTTTTTTTCCGCATGAGCATGAGTGTACGACCTGTTATGTGTCTAATAGACTCAATTATTATCAATCTGGTCCTCCGCTAACTGTTATACATGATTATAATAGTTGCCATTATTAATCTATTTATGTAATCATTAATTACGAAATTATTTGAGGTGGGTTTTTAAAAAATTTATTAAATTTGTTGTACTCGACAAGGAATAAGTTGCAAAAGCAAACTTCATACATGGTATATATGTAGCCATGTGCAGGAAAATCAATCACCTGTAGATGAACTTATGAACTCATGAGCCTAACAGAAGTCAAAATATTAACTGAAAAAGGTAATTTTTTTTGAAATTTTTTCATATGTAATCTTTAAATGTGTTACTACAGTTGAGTTGAGTTGAATTTTCGAAATCTTTTCGGATGTTAATTAGGCCAAAAAATTTTTAGTCAATAAATTTCTTTATCTATCTTCAAATTATTATTAAGGTATTTCACTTGAACCAACTGAAAATATACGGAATATAAGTAACAACGTGCAAAATGAATATAAATCACGGGTGAAACTAAATAGAATATGTATTTTATATTATCCATTCCTATTTTATAGCAGTGTCTAAGGCTACATGCTTAGACATCTAATTGTTTCCAAGTTGATAGTATGCTTAATCTAAGAAATTCTATGCCCCATAATGAATTTACGTAATTTCTTAAATTTATTTCAAAGTTATAATGCCCGAATAATTGAGTTTGAAGCTTCACACTATTTGTCAAAATTTTTATTTTTTTCACTTCTCATTTATATTCCTGTCATATGGCTTGCTGTTGGTTTTGCTCGGTTGGTTGGTAATTGTTATTTTAAGATCTGCACATCCAATGATATCAATGATATTCTTCTTCCGTGATATTTTTTATAGCCACTAATAATATGGTTTTGACTGATTTAGATTGTATAAACATTAGATATTAGTGAATGACATGACATTTGAAGGAGTTGAGCAACTGGAAGATATGTTGGAAGTTACAATTATGTGGTTAATTCCCTGACTTTGTGTTGTTGCCTTCATAGCTTTGTGGATATTTATCTTCAAGTTGAGGAACATAAACATGTTGTTTAATGTATAAATTTGTGTAATGATTATTAATGTGATGACCTAGGTGTCAGAAGAGTATATTTATTACATTTATGTATGTTTGTAGAAGCCTGTGTGATTTCCTCATTCTTAAGACATGAATCTAAGAAACTATGTTGGAAAAAGAATGGCAGATGATCATTAGACCTTGCAATATTTCTATGTATCTCTGTATATATTCTGATCCATATTACATACTCTCTTCAGCAGACATATTCCAAGACTAGAGGATGTTGATTTCTTTATAAGTAGGGCAGAGATGTACGATAAGAAATGATCAAATCTTATTAAATTCATGTTGGAATTAATATAAATATTATTTCAAAAATAAGGTTTGCTTCAAAAAGAAAATATTATTGTTGAGACTTTTCATTTTGAGACTTTTCAAATGTTAAGACTTTTGACATTTCATCTTCCTCAATTAAGAGTGGCCTATGGCTTTCTACTATCCTTAGAGTTACAAGTTTTAACCCCTATAAAAGGAAGTCTCTACCCTCATTTTTGAACACACAAACATCATATTCACTCAAGTATTCTCATATAAATATAAGTAAGTTTAGGACAATGATCAAGAGTTATTTCAATCTATTTCTTTGTACTACACCAAAGAGATAGAGGTCGTGTAACCCTGTAGGTTGATTGCTAAAAGGTCGTGTGTACGTAGCGGGACAAATTCAACTTTAGGGCAGTGTTAATTCACGCCACGACTCCTACATTCTTACAAATTATTTTGTTTGCTTTCTGTTAGGAATATGTTGTAGTCTTGATGATAAGTCACCAAAACACTCTTTGTAGATTTATCACACCTTATGTTTGTAGCCTCAACGGATAAAT
>PHNY01166472.1:0-14409 GCA_003724115.2 Anethum foeniculum | reverse complement strand
ATTTTATTTAATTTTAGTTATAGTTAAATCCGCTAATATATATATATATATATATATATATATATATATATATATAATTTCAATTTATGTTAAATTGTTATTTGTTGGGGTGTCCAACATCTCCCTATATCGAAACGTGGCACTGGCTGCTACACTATAAAGGTTATAGTTGTGCCTTTTCCACAAGTAGCTGCTTTTGGCGTAGTGGTAAGCGCTTGATCCTAACAATTGGTATCAAAACATGTCACGGATTCGATTCCTACTATCACGCATATTTATGAGATTTATGCCAAACGTATGTCAGTTCTTATTTTTCTAAACTTAAAATTGACAAATTTTAGTGTGAACATTTGTTATTGTTATGTCATATTATTTATTGGTAACTGTTTGGACACAAGACTCTCAAGAACTAGGCAGAGGGAGGGGGTAAATGACTAGTTGGATACTTTTTGCGGATTAGTGCTTCTTCTTGTTTTTGTATCACAACTCGACAATGATAAGTACATTGTATGTGGCAAAGCATAAACACGAAAGGTACAACACCCACAATATTTAATCAATTCACTTTATATAAGATATAAAAAGATTGTTGCTACAGTCCCAAGAAAAATGATGGTGTTTTTCTAGGCTTCTTCTCAAGAACAAGTTCTTGAGTTTGGCTCGGAGAGAGAGAAAAGATATTACATTTTGAGTCATCTATCTCCTACACACTAAAGACTTGGAATGAGCACACTATAAATAATACAATGACAAAATGTAGTGCCCACTCCATTCAACAGCTGGAGGTCCCGTACTGCATGAGACACGGTGCAGTCTTTTTACAGGTCCTCCATGATCTTGATTTTTCTCCTTATCTTTAGCTGTGTGTTCCCATTTCTTACTCTCCAAGTTTTACAGTAGGCTTGACACCTGTTCATGGACCACCTCCATGTACAATGTGCTGCAGTGATATGTTTTCTTCTTTTCCTAGAAGTTGTACCTTCTTTTGTCTTGTAATGAACCAACTGTGTAAGTATATCACAAACTCTGAGCTGCCTGGTCATCTAACTGCACGACATAGTTCAAGTATGCTATATGGATATTGTAGAATGTGTGACTTCTCGATATAGCACTTCACGGTATTGCACATTAACTTCACTATATGTGACTTTGTTATATGAGACTTCACGGTATAGCTTTCCTTGACTTGACGATATTGATGACTTCACGCTATCCTCCACTTCTTGATATAGCCTTGTTAGTTCACAGTATAGTTCTTCTAGACTTCACGATATATGACTTAGAGATAATTCTGTACTTTATTATTCTTCAATAATCTTCTCTGCAACTTGTTGCTTGAACAATCTTCATTGAACTTCTTCCAAACTGCACTTATTCTATATAAGACTATTGCATAGGTATCCCTAAGCTCATTTAGACATAAGAGATATCTAGAATAACATACAAGACAAGTACATTGAAACATATCACTAGTTGAAATGAAATACTTAATTTGTTTCTATAAAGCAACATTGCTACTTGAGTAGACTTGTTATGATGGTAGAGACATGTCGTGCACTAGTAACTTTTTTGTAAATTATAAAATTTTAAAGAGAGAATTTAAACATGTAAACTAGTAATTTGGTTTAATATTTTATAATCTATATTAGTATGTAATGGTAATGTTATTTTAAATATTTTAATTATAATTTATTTATATTAGTATTTTAATTATTTTATTTTTTTTATATATTTATTCTTTTCCAAAAGTGTAATGTATGTATGTCACAAATTAATTTTACTAAAATTTGATAATTATTGAAGTTAATGAAAATTTTAGGGTTTTAATATTTTATTAATCTTTACTCTTTAAATTTTTTAAAAATATTATATTCTTTAAATAAAAATATTATTATGAATTTTAGAAATTATTTTATATTGGAGACGTTTTTACCAAGGACATGCTAACTTCTATACACCAATTATGTAAATGGATATAATAATATAACTTTAATTTGGTAAGTGAAATTATAAACAAATATATATATATATATATATATATAATATGTTTCAGAGAGATTATATTTAATGTTAATTATTTGAAATATAAAATTATATACTTTCTTCGGTCCCAATAGGTTGTTAACATTTGAAGCAAATGGCTAGATACACATGTTAAAATGCAAAAAAAGTGTAGTTCCAAATTTTTTTTTTAATTTTTTTTGAATAAAAATTTAAATATTAAATTTTATTTTTGAAATAAAAATTTTAGATTTTTTTTTTTAGAACTATATTCTATATACAAATTAAAATGCGTGCCGAACCCTTTATTTTAATGTTAACAATCTATTGGGACGGAGGGATCATTATTTTTTATTTTAACCTCCCGAAAGTAACCAAATTCATAAAATTCTAAAAAATTATATTAAAAATATTTTTATATCGAAGAATTTTAATATTTTATGTGTTAAGCAGTCTGAAAACAAAACGGCTATTAGTTTAGTATGTTCTCTTGCGTGTTCGTCAATTTTTTTTTATATTTTTCAATTTAACTAACATTTAAATATTTTATTAAAATAAGTATTCGTATATTGGATGTAAAATAAATAAATCACATAGACATTTAGCCATGTATTAAATATTTTACAATATCCATTAGATATCGAATAAATATTCACAAAATCCGGGCAGTAATTGCACAAAGAAAACAAAAAATTAAAGATATCAGGGCATAACTTCCTAAATCCAAATCAAAGCTCCATCTATACATACACACAAACATATACGTATAGACTAGGGTTTTGGCTGTGCACAAATTGGAGTGAGGAGAGATCAATCAATCGGCGAAAATGGCAGAAGAGAAAGCTGAATTGATTGTGTACAACAGCTTAACTAAGCAAAAGGAGGTGTTTAAGCCCAAAGTCGCCGGAAAAGTCGGGATGTATGTCTGCGGCGTCACTGCTTATGATTATAGTCATATCGGTCACGCAAGAGCCTATGTTGCTTTCGATATCCTCTATAGGTATAAAAATTGAAGCTTTATTGTGTAAAGATTGAAACTTTATTGTTGATTTGATGTGATGGTATTTTTCAATGTGTTGAATGAATGAATTAGTTGCTTTTGTTGTTTGATTGACGGAATGTTCGTGTTCGTGTATGTTTGGGGTGATAAGCTTGTATATGTTTGTGTTATGAAACTGCTATTAAATGAATGAATTACTTGTTTGTGTAATATCGTGGTTAATTTTACGATTTTGCGGGATTTTATATCTGTTTGTGATAATATGTAAAGCTACTGATAGGGAAAAACATGACTATATGTTACTATTAATGGCACTGCTGTTTTTTTGTTTGTTTGTTTTCGATAGTTTTGTAAGTTTTCAATAGTCAACTTGTTTTTAAGTGATTTGTTTGTAATTGAAATTTTAAAAAAGGAACTTTAAAGGTGTTAAGGATCAAGATAAAAACTGAGTTGGTGTTTTGTGCAAATATTTTGTATTTTAGTTGTTATTTTGACCACAGATATGATACATGGACGCCTGTTGAGGTTATATTTCTTATCTCAAAAGAATTTTAGGATTTGAATATATTGGTCAATTACATTTTTAAAAGACATCTTCATTGTTTCTGAATTTTTTGTAGCATCAGGGGATAAATGTTGAGGTGTTTCATTATTTTTGATATTTCTCGAATTCTCACATTATTGTAGTAACTGTTATCTGTATAATTTCGTATTGGATTTGTGCAGGTATCTAAGACATTTGGGCTATGAAGTCATGTATGTGCGAAATTTTACTGATGTTGATGACAAGGTGAGAAGTTTAAGGCAATATGAAAGGTTTTTTTTTTTTTTTCCTCCAAACTTGTTTAGTGCGTTTCTTACTCATCTAATTGCTTGTTTTAAAATCTTTTTGAGGTAGTTGTGATATAATGTTCCACAATGTGCAAGGTATCTAATTGGGTCAGCCTTTTTTTTTAATGCCAATTTGAGATTTCTTAGTATAGCATATTCATTTGATGATACCCATTTTAATAAAGTTTGAAAGTGATATCATGTTGGATGTGTACTAGTCCTATCGAAATGTTACTTTTGTTGACTTCACGAGGATACTATTTTTATGAAATATTTCTCATTATTCATGGTTGATGTTATTTTAAGCAGATATTAAGTAATTTACATGAATTGGCTTTTGAATGAGGGATCATTCTTAAATTAAATATGGTTTTGAGTTCTTTTATTAGTATCTCCTTTTGGCTCGGGTATTATTGGACATAAGTATCAGCTGAAGTGTGCTAATTGATTCGTGAAGAATCACATATCTCTACACACATTTACAGCAAGCATATAGGTAGAAGGAATCGTTAAAATATGTCATGTTGTTAAACCAATCTTCATTTGACAAAAATCAAAATTGAGAGATAATCTGTGCTTACTGATAGATATCCAGTGAATTGAATATAGGTAGAATAATGGTAATATGTACAGTTAAGAAGTTCATAAATAGGAACAAAAAGCAATCGAGAACTATTGTGAGATAGAGATGGACATCGATTTGTTATATTTCCTATCTTGAATGCATTCCTTTTATACTGCGGATGCATTGACAACTATATAATGAGTAGCAATATACTTCTATTTGGAAGTTTAAATATATTGAAGATTTGTAGTAGTGCCTTGTTACCAAAAATATGTGTTACAGGAACACGAATCTAGTTATTTTTGAGAACTTTTGTCTAGGATGTTAGCAATGATAATTTTGAGTATTGGTCTCAAAATTATTGGTTCTTGTTTGAAAGCATTGCTGATTTGGTTGTCTAGTATCAAGTTTTATTATATATATTGCCTAATTGATGTGTGTGTGTGTGTGTGTGTGTGTGTCTAGACACACACATTAACATTTATTCTTTATTTTATTTTGCAAAATTCCACTGTATATGCATGATCCTATGTAGATGAAGGGTGGAAAGGATTTTTTATTTTTTTTCCTTATGAGACTCGATTGCAGAAATGTCATTTTGTTGGTTTAAAAGACTGTAATATTGTGAGATGCAACAAACAGGTTTGCTAATTGTTGAACTCTGCAGATTATCAAAAGAGCAAATGAGAGGGGAGTGGATCCCATATCTTTGAGTGCTGAATTTTGCCAAGAGTTTTTGAAAGATATGGCTGATCTTCAGTGTTTGCTTCCTACGCATCAGCCACGGGTTTCTGATCACATGGAAAAAATTATAGATATGATATCTCAGGTCTGTTTCTTTAGTTGTAATTATAATTGCTCCACTATTACCTAAAATAATACATTAAATCTTTCCACAATGGCCATACAATAGATTTGCTTGATGAAGAGCCATAGGTGGCTTATAAATTTGTCTCCGTTCTTGCTATATAGTATACTTTTTTGGAGCTTTCTATTGGTAGAGTAGTTATTTTAATGTGCACAAGATTTCTTCTGGTTTTGTTTTTCATGTCTAAAAGCAGTTTTAGAGGCTCGCCTTATTTAATTAAGCGTAATGACTTGAACGAAATGTGCACCTCAGCTGATTAGGCGCAAGGCGTAAACCGATGTGTGCCTTATTTAAGCGAGGTTTACCCTCGGCTCCTGGAGGGTCTCGCGCCTACGCTCCAAGAGGCAAGAGGGCCTTGCAATTCTTTCCTCTAATATATCCATAATGTAGGTTCCTTGTGCACATAACTTATACCTAGACAGGGTAAAATAAAATGAAAGTTAGATCTAGTTTAAGTAAAAAGCTCTCGTCCTGAGTTGGCATAAGCCATGCCTTCATAAAGACTTATCGTCGCCATCTTAGAGCAGAGGGAAGTCTTATCTCTGAATGGGGACAAATAAGGAGAGAACAAGAAGGAAAAATAGTAGGGTGTGGGATGGCTGAAACCTTAGCAGGGGATCCTATTGTATTCATGCTTTCTGTTGTTTTTCTTGCTACTTGCATTACTTGTTTTTGCTTTACCTAGAGTCTATTTGTGGATAAAGTTGCTAAAATTTGGAATCATTTGATGTGCAGATAGAAAATAATGGTTGTGCTTATCGAGTTGAAGGGGATGTTTACTTTTCTGTTGATAACTCCCCAAAATATGGTCAGCTATCTGGACGAAAGCTGGAGGACAATAGATCTGGTGAACGGGTTGCAGTTGATTCAAGAAAGCGAAATCCTGCTGATTTTGCTTTGTGGAAGGTTTATCTTGCCCCAACTCCACCAACACAAATTTATTAAAATAAACAACTATATTTAGTATAATATTTTTCATTCATAATATTCACATCTATGTATTGTTTTAGTCTGCAAAAGATGGTGAACCAAGTTGGGAAAGCCCCTGGGGTCCAGGAAGACCAGGATGGCACATAGAATGCAGTGCTATGAGTGCTGAGTATCTAACTCCTATATTTGATATTCATGGCGGTGGAATGGATTTGATCTTTCCTCATCATGAAAATGAAATTGCCCAAAGTTGTGCTGCCTGCCCAGAGAGTAATGTGAGTTATTGGATGCATAATGGTTTTGTTACCACAAATGATGAGAAAATGTCAAAATCCTTGGGGAACTTCTTCACCATTAGGAAGGTAAATGGTGCAAGTTGTCCAATATATTTTCTTCTAATTGTTGGCTTATTTCCTGGTGCATTCTATATGCAGTTTTATGATTGTAATATTTATTTTTGTCTCCATCTAGGTTACGGAAATGTACCACCCACTGGCTTTGAGGCATTTCCTGTTGGGAACACATTATCGATCTCCTGTGAACTATTCGATTGCACAGATAGAGATTGCATCTGAGGCTGTGTATCGTATATATCAGGTAGACAATATATTCTGGTTGTAATATTTAGCCACAGACACAGTTGGTATATCTTGCTTTGATTGTAGGATCAGTCTGGTGTATGGTTTTTTACAACTAATGCAGAACAAATGTAAGTACAAATAAATAACTATGAAATTTCAGATTTGGGGTTTCCTTTGATTTTACAAGGTGTTATGCTGTTAATAAAGACTAAAGTATATTTTACAATTTATGTACAGATAAGTAGAAATGTAAGTTTAGTGAAGGGCAATTGAATTTTAAATCTTGAGTTGCTCTGCTGCTTTCACAATGTATTATACCTGGCATATCTTTATACTCTTTCGCACTTAAAGAAACCAGCTCTTTTCTGCAGTTTAAATACATTTTCTTGTCTTTACTTGATAGACGTTGCAAGACTGCCAAGATGCTTTATCATTATACCGGGAAGCAAGTGCAGACACTGTAGCTGAACCAACAGGGAAGAAAGTTCGTATTACAGATGCTGCCAACGAATGCATCCGTAACCTGCAGAGTGATGTTCAGAAAATGTCAGATGATTTACATACATATTCCTTGTTGAATTCTGCTTTGCCTGAAGCTTTGAAGTTGATTAATAGCTCCTTGACTTTGCTCAAGGTAGGTACCCCTTTGGATTAGTATCAGCTTTACTCTCTGCGTGGTATGTGTGTGGAAATGTTACAGATGTTTTGTTTTGATGATCACCAGAAAAAGCAACAACAGAAGCAGAAACAGTCAGTTGTTCAATCTCTTAAAGAACTAGAGAAGGAAGTCAGGGATGCTTTGGACATCTTGGGCTTGCTTTCCGGTTTAGAATATTCCGAGGTGCCATGAAATTTATACAACAGTTTTATAATTGAAATATAATAATATGGTTTATGTATCCAACTCTCAACTCTGATATTTATTGTTGTACAGGTTCTTGGACAATTGAAAAGCAAAGCACTCACAAGATCAGGTTTTGAGGATGATTACATAGAAGGTCAAATCAAGGAGAGAGCATTGGCTAGGAAAAATAAAGAATTTTCTAGAGGAGACAAAATAAGGAGTGAGTTAGCTGCCAAAGGCATTGCTCTAATGGATGTGGGCAGTGAAACAATTTGGAGGCCCTGTGTGCCGGTGCAACAAGAACAATTAGCTGTTCCAAAAGAAGCAAAACCATGTGTGCCGGTTCAAGAACTAGGTGCACCAAAAGAAGCAAAACCATGTGTGCCTGTTCAAGAACTAGGGGCACCAAAAGAAGCAAAACCATGCGAGGATGCTGAGAAACAACAGCAGGCCGAGTTGGTGCAAATCAAGCCAGAAGAACCATTGCCAAGAGAACAAGACTCGTCAGGTGTTGAAGCTGTAAAAGAAAAGACGACGTTGCCCACAACCGCTTGATGGTGAACCATTTATATTAGATATATGTTTTATCATATTCACTCTCCGAGTGTTAAATTTACATATACAAATGTTCGCAGCCATAACTTAGTACATGTTGGTAAGACATGTAAACAGACTTCAGTTATAACCCTTGCTGGGCTGCAGTTGTGATAGACCAAAGTTTTTTTTTTTTTTTTTCACATTTTTGTCAGGATTTTATACCCCATTAGAACTAAATTAGAAGTATGAGATTCTGCTTCTATTTTTGTTTTCTCCATGGTCCTGCTACTAGGACAATGGCTGCATTGTATCTCAACAACTGGATTGTGTACTACAGTCTACATACATGAGTTTTATGTCCGTTCTCTGAATCTAATTGATACATGGTGTAATGTATTCTGATTATAATAGGTCAATTATCAACGAGTAGGTTCAGTAAATGGCTGTACCTCATTCACCCCAAAACATCTGTGAGACTCAAAAGCAGTTTTAGCTGACATCGATTAGCAATGTTGGAAGCTTGAGTTCATATTTCCTGTCTTGAGAAGATCAGCTACCAAAGTATAATTAGCAGAAGTGTTTAATTTAGTCCCTTTCTTTTACAGGTTAAACGGTCTCGGGTTTGTCTAAAATCTTTCGGTGATGGTTAATTCTGACTATACTCGATGGTCTCTATAAAATGAATAATATCAATGGAACTCGAAAGTATAAGATGACATTCCATCAATCACACACGAATGTTTTGTTAGGTGTCATAAAAACTTGCAATTACAGGGAATGCTTATGGAGGAAAATGAGTTTTATGTACTACATTCAGAATATCAAGCAAGCAACTTGAATTGAAGCCATGACAATTTACATGGAAAAGATCCGACTTAGCAGAGTCGCTATGTTTACGATCATCTGAGTAACTGTGTTGATTTCTCCACCAGCACTTATCCCTTTATAAACTCCAGTTTTCCTTGTTCCTCTAATCCAACTCTTGCCCGACTTCAACAATTATTACTTCAAAAATCTACTTCCTGGACGATGCTCTTGTCGTGTTTGATAAAATGCCTCGTATGAAACCTCTACTTCCTGTTATTAACTTTAAGCAACTGTTACCTGCCCTCGTTAAAATGAAACAGCACTCCTTAGCCGTCTCCGTGTTTAGGGATATGTGTCTCCGTGTTTAGGGATATGTGCGTTAAAAACCTTCCTGTTGATATTTTTACCTTTAGTATTGCCACTAATTGTTTTTCTCATTTGAATCGTGTAGATTATGCCTTCTCTGTGTTGGCTGCAATTATCAAGGGCGGTTTTGTACCAAATATGGTTACATATACGACTCTCGTCAGGGGCCTTATTTCCCAAGATAACCCTGTGGAGACTCAGCTTTTGTTTACAAACCTCAGCAGATTTAAAGTTATTCAACCCGATGTTGTGACCTATACCACTATTATCGACCTCCTCTGCAAGACAGGTCATCCTTCTCTGGCTGTTACGTTGTTCAGGTATATGGAGAAAGGTTGCAAGCCTAATACAGTAACTCATAGCACAATTATTGATTGCTTATGTAAACATAGATTAGTCGATCAAGCATTGGGTCTCCTCCGTGAAATGACTGAGAAAGGTATACCTCCAGATGTTATAACCTATAGCTCATTAATCCAAGGCCTTGTTACTTCAATAGATGGCAGGATATCAATGGATTATTAAGAGAAATGTATATGAGTGACATCTCTCCAGATGTTTATACTTTTAATATATTGGTGGATGCATATGGAAAAGAAGGAATGATTAAAGATGCAGAGGATGTGATAGAGTTAATGATTCGAAAAGGCCACTATCCTAATGTAGTCACTTACGACTCACTCATGGATGGATACTGCCTGCACGGAGAAGTTGACAAAGCATTGTCAGTGCTCCAATCCATGAAGAGAAGGGGAGTAGTGCCCGACCTTTGTACCTATAATATTTTAGTCAATGGTTATTGTAAGAAGTTGAAAGTGGATAAAACACTAGATCTGTTTCAACAATTGCCACGTGAAGTTTCTCACCAACTATCGAGACTTACAACACTATATTGCAAGGTTATTTTATTACGGGCAGACATGTGGAAGCACGTAAATTTTTCAAGGAGAAGATGATGCTAAACAAGGGTCTTAAAATAAACATGGCGACGTGCAAAACCATGTTATATGGACTTTATAAGAACGGATACATGGATGAAGCAAAGTCATTTTTTCTTATGATGCAATGCAACGGGCTACCCTACCTCTCCATAATGGAAATTTTGAGAAGGCAAAAAATATTTTCGAGAGCCTTCCTTCAAAAGATTTGCGACCTAATGTCAGGACATACAATATCATGATCCAAGGATTTTTCACAGAAGGTTTACTCAATGAAGCGAATAAACTATTTGTGGAAATGAAAGCCAACGTTGCATACCAGATGATGTTACCTACAACACACTTATTCGTGGTTGCTTTCACCATGAGAAGTACAATGAAGCCAGTGCACTCATAGATCAGATGCGTGCCTGTCGCTTCACTGCAGATGCATCTACCACCACCGTGTTACTGGACTTGTTTGCATCAGAAAAACAGGATCCAGCTATTATTGCTTGGCGTAAGAAGTATTTGGCATAGTTATTCGGAGTTTAGAGGTTTAACTTAAATAAATATCTATGTAGTCTTGTTCAGTGGCTTTTCGGTTATACGTAATCAAGTTGTACTACTTTGGATCAATTTCTGTATTTTTTGGGAACTACTAAGCTCATCCTCTCTCTGGTTACTGTTAATCTTAATAAAATAAATTACAAAGGTGCTTAAATTATATTCTATTAGATGATATTGATATAACTTATAGAATAAAATTTGAATGAAATTTGTCTATTTACAATTGTTAAAATCTCAAATTGTTTATTTAAAATTGACATAGACAACTTGCCTGCCTGCTATCTTCTCAGCAGATGTATTTTCCACCTTTAGATGAATTAAATATGAAACTGCTCTTTCTTTACCCTGAAAGTTCTTAACGTAGTTACTCTAGTATTTATAACTGTATGAATACTCCTTTTAAGTCACTGGCAGATCATTTGCATATATTTGACGCATCATTTATGTTAATATAGTGACTTGCAACAGTCACCGTTGGTATTGTGTACTGTATTTCATTTTGTAGTACAGTATTATATATCTTACACATTTACACACACAAGCTGGGTCTTTCTGAAAATAGTTTCTTCATTCTTTTGAGTAAATGTAAGGCTACATACACCCTATACTCTCCGGACCCTCCTCTCCGGACTCTGTATTAAACGTGATTTACCGGGTATGTTTAGTTGGTTGGTTGGTTGGTTGGTTCCATTGGGTCAATAGATCTATAAGCATAAATTAATTGTTATAACCTATAGCTCATAATGTTGATCTACTGTTAAAATGAAACAGCACCCGCTAGCCGTCTCAGTCATAAACATAAATTAATGAGCTATAGGTTATGACATTTGGCAGTATACCTTTCCCAGTCATTTTACGGAGGAGACCCAATGCTTGATCGACCAATCTATGTTTACATAAACGATCAGTAATTGTGCTATAAGCTACTGTATTAGGCTTGCAACCTTCTTCTCCATGTACCTGAACAACGTAACAGCTACAGAAGGATGACCTCTCTTGCAGAGGCCGTCAATAATAGTGGTATAGGTCACAACATCAGGTTGAATAACTTTAAATCTGATGAGGTTTGTAAACGAAAACTGAGCCTCCACAGGGTTTTCTTGGGAAATAAGGCCCCTGACAAAGAGTTGTATACGTAACCACATTTCTTGATAATTGCAGTTAACAAAGAGAAGGCATAATCGACACGATTCAAATGACAAAAACAATTGATGGCAGTACTAAAAGTAAATATATCAACAGGAAGGTTTTTAACGCACATAGACCTAAACACGGAGACGGCTACCGAGTGCTGTTTCATTTTAGTTGGTTGGTTGGTTCCCTACATTATGGTCGGTTATCTGGATGAAAGCTGGAAGACAATAGATCTGGCAAACGGGTTGCTGTTGATTTAAGAAAGCGAAATCCTGCTGATTTTTCTTTGTGGAAGGTTAATATTTTTGTTTTAGTTTGCTTTGTGGAAGGTGAACTTTGTTTGAGTTTCAAAAAAAATAAAATAAGATGTACTTTTGTTTGAGTTTGATATTCTTCATTCAATCACATTAAAATTCTTCTTTCAGTCTGCAAAGGACGGCGAACCAAGTTGGGATAGTCCCTGGGGTCTGGGAAGGCCAGGATGGCACATAAAATGCTGTGCTATGAAAGTATCTGACACCCATTTTTAATATATATGGCGGCGGCATGGATTTGATCTTTCCTCACCATGAAAATGAGATTGCCCAAAGTTCTGCAGCCTGACCAGAGAGTAATGTGAGTTATTGGGTACATAACAGCTTTGTTACCACAAATGATGAGAAAATGTCGAAATCTTTGGGGAACTTCTTCACCATTAGGAAGGTAAATAGTGCAAATCAGCAAATATCTTTTCTTCTCATTGTTAACTAATTATTTAATTTTCTGTTTGTTAGGTTACCGAGCTGTACCACTCTCCGACTTTGAGGCATTGCCTGTTGGGAACACATTATCGATCTCCAGTAAACTATTTGATTTCACAGATAGAAATTGCATCTGAATCTGTCTATCTGTATATCAGGTAGGTAATATAATCTACAACCCCTCAACATGTACTTGCATGGAAACAATTGGTTTATCTATTTCCAAGTCTGAGATCAGTTTGCTGTTGCTGCATTGTTGAAGTGTAATTTGCTTAACATTTAATAAAGAAGAAATATTAATTGAACTAGAGAACAATTGAATTTCAGACTTACTCTCCGTTTTATTGGAAGGAATGGAAGAAATAAATATGAAACACAATTAAAGTTGAAAGGAAGGATGTAAATAAGGAAGATTTAAAAAAAGTTAAAAGGTCCAAATTTTTTATATTAGAAATTTTGAAGAAAGTGAGTAGAACAATAAGGAATATCTGCATATTTGTGGGATCGAGCTCTAGTTTAATTTGTTTGAACAAAATGGAGGGAGGAATGAAAAGTATGAATATTTATTACTTGCCGATAAAATAGTATGAATTTCGTATGTTCTAAACAAACACAATAGTGTTGTTCTTTTGCTTTTACTAGGTGTATGCTACTTGTTATCTAATGCACAAATACCACTGCTCACTGCGTAATTGAATAAACCAGCACTCTAGAAAAGATTGAATACAATATCTTGTGTTTGATTGAGAGAGTTTGCAAGAATGTCAAAATGTTCTATCATCATCTCCGGAAGGAAGTTGTGGATGTGGTAGCTTGTCCAGGGAAAAGACGGTTCACATTGCAGGTGCTGCCCAAGGAAGCATTTGTAACCTGCAAAGTGATGTTAGGTAAATGTCAGACGATTTGCATTCATTTTCCTTGTTAAATTCTTCTTTACCTGAAGCTTTGAAATAAATAAATAGCTACTCGAGTCTGCTCAAGGTACCCCTTTTGATAGTGTCAGCCTTATCTCCAATCATTTATTTATTATTATTATAATACTGTTTGCGGGCATTAAGCAACTGAAAAATTGTTGTTTTGATGATCACCAGAAGCAGCAACTTAAGAAATAGAAACAGTCAGTTAATCAATCTCCTATTGGACTAGAGAAGAAAGACAGTGATGCTCTGGACATTTTGGGTTCTCTCTCCAGCTTAACTTATTCTGTGCCACAAACACTATTGCATAGTTTGTAATTTAAATATAGTAATATGGTTGCTGAATCTGTACTGCTTACTCTGTTTTATTATTGTTGTACCGGTTCCCAGACAATTAGAAAACAAAGCCTTGAATGAGTCCGGTTTTTAAGATGATTAATAGTTGATCAAATTGAGGAGAGAGCATTGTCCAGGGAGAACAAAGAATTTTCCAGAGGAGATAAAATAAGAAGTGACTTAGCAGCCAAAGATAGATGCAACTTACCAGCCCTAATGGATGTGGGCAGTGAAAACAACTTGGAGGCCCTGTATGCCTGGCTCAACAAGAACAACGTGTTCCAAAAACAAGCAAAAACATGCAAGGATGCTAAGAGCATCTCCAATAGGAGTTGCCAAGGGGATGCCAAATCTTATGTGGCATGGCACCCTTGGTTGCCAACCTATTGGAGTTATATTGTTGCCAAGAGGTTGCCTACCAAGGTTGCCAAAACTTGGCAACTTCCTCATTTGGTTAAATGCAAA
>PHNY01166470.1:6856-16986 GCA_003724115.2 Anethum foeniculum | reverse complement strand
TTATATGTTGTTATTGATCTATTTATTCTTGATGTGTGCAGGAAAATTTAATTCATGCAACAATACCGAGCTATTTGATTTCTCGATTTCAACATCAATTAGAGGAAAGCTGTCTTTATAGAATCAAGAATTTAAAAGTTGTTGCAAGTACAGGTCAATATAGACCCTTATCACATGAATCTAAAGTGTTCTTTTTATGCATAACTGCTCTCAAGAAATTTGAAGAAGGAATTATCAACATATCTCTGCATAAATTTCAACTCATATCTAACGACATAATTGATGCACGTATTAACGACACTAACGCTCTCAGGTATTTTTATCAAATACTATCATTAATTTCCTAATTATTTTAATCAATATATTATTATATTATTTGTATAATATGATTTAATCAATCATTTTTTAGATGTTATTGGTTGCTTGACCTACATCGGTAGCATTGATGTTGTTAGTGACGATTGGAAAAAAAATAGATCTTGGAATTGTGACAAATTAATAAGTTTTGAATTATAATAACTGTAATGTAGTCGTGTCCTGATTTTATAGTTTCAATAATTTTGAAATAATATTTTGTTTTATACAATTTATATGTTCAATGTAATACATATTATTTGGTATTTAAATTTAATTAAATAATATTTGTTATTTTATATAAAATATAGTCAAAACTCAGAAAATTATTGTGTTATCATATTTAATAATAAAATAATATATAATAATTTTTAAAAAAATATTATTATAATGTCTCCGCGAAGCTCAGCTTATTTTCTAGTTGAAATATACTCCTATAAACAAGGTTTAACGGCCTTAGTTGAACCTTTATTTTCTCATATTTACATTAAATAATTCATTGGGTTTTTTTCCTAAATTTATAGCAGATCTCATTAATAATTCATTGGTTTTCTTAGGCAAGAGTAAAAAAATAACATTTATATAACCTAATTGTGAGTAATATTCTAAAAGATGGGAATTGTAACTAATCGGTAGAGACACCTTCCAGTAATTAATCGGATAATCGATGATTAATAAAAATCAGATTCTAAAATCGAATCGATAGAATAACTTATAACAATTAATCGGTAATTAAACGATAAAACCATAATTTTGGAACATAGATATTATGAGAAGTAATTCTAGGCTTTGTTTAACAAATGGCTTTCAACTTGTTTTGAATTTGTAGACTCGGGGTGTATAGTTGACTGAAATACAAACGCAGATGAGGAGCCCAGCTAGGGTAATGATGCAGTGATGCACCTTATCTTTCTGTTCGACCGGTCCTCGTCACTGCCCCTACATCAACGGCTTTCAAATGTATGTATATACTCCCCCTCCGTCTTTGTTTAGTTGTCACATTTTTTTTTTATAAGTTAAATTGATCAATCTTTGATCAAAAATTAAAAATTATTTTTATATTATTTTAAAAAACTGAAAATTGTATATTAAAATAGATTAAATGTACTTTCCGATAATATAATTTTTTTATTTTTTTCAATTATAAAATATATATAAATTTCAGTCAAATTTTAATCAATTTGACTGGTAAACAGTCAAATATGATAATAAAAAGGGACGGAGAGAGTATATTTTTCAACCACTTATCTCCTCTACAATATTAGCTTCTCATAGTCTCATGCACACGTGGGTGTGGTGTATTATGTATATGTTGTATTCAATCTCCTCAGGCTACAGTAAGCTTATACAGATAAAGGATGAATATATATGACTTGATATCAGCAGCAAAGTTCATTACGAAAGCTGCACAACATGAGAGCAGTAAGGTGAATCCTGTTCCGCATTTCAAGAATAGCTGGCACCTGCATTCATCTCAGCAGCCGACACAAGCCACTACAAACATTTTACATTTCTTAGCAACTTATTTACAAGTCAAAACCTTGATCTCATGCATGCATTCTACAAAAATATAATAATATTGTTATTTTCGTCATTTATCAGGTCTCCCTTATCTTTACTTCTAAAAACTAAAAAGACATTAACATATAAGTTTAATTTTTCAGTCTGAACTTTATTTTTAGATGGAACATTAGGAGTTGTGAAATAGTTGGACATTAACAAATATTTAAAAAATTTAAATATATGCTTATGGGTTTTAAATATGGTACTCTGTATGATGTTGAGCATTTTAATCACTTCGATAATTTTTTTTCTAATTAGTTATACATGCACACATGAAGTTTTTTAATCTTTCATAAAGGTGATAACAGCTCACTCACTATACTTAACATTTGTTGACAATCACTTCGATAATAATTACATATACATTTCTTACTGAGAAGATGAAGCCTCATCCTTCATCTTTACTTTGAGAAAACCAGAAAAACAAACTGTATTGTAATCATGATGTTTACAAAGATGTAAAAATGAACTTCTTCTTTCTACTCTCTATTCTATCTGTCTATATACAAGCTGAGAGAGAAACTAATTTTCCCGCTCTTTCTAACTAACTTTGACTATCCTATATTTACTTTGACTAACTAATTATTTACAAATTAAACTAATTTATTTACAAACTAATATTATATCTCAATATCCCCTCCTCAAGCTGGACTTGGTGGATGAACAACAAGACCAAGCTTTGAAGACATAATCCCGAATGAAATGACAATCTACTCGCAACTGCTTTGTTCTCTCCTGAAAAACTTGATTTTCTGCTATATATTGTGCTGCTGTATTATCATAATATAAATCAATTGGCAAAGAAACATGAATATGCAAATTAACAAGCAAACCATGAAGCCAAATAATCTCACTAGTAGTGTAGCTCATACTCCTATATCCTCACAAGTACTCTTGGACGTGGTCTTTTGTTTCTTTGTTTTCCAAGAAATCAAAGAATTACCAAGAAATATTGCATATCCTGATAAAGATTTTGCAGAAAACATACATGTACCCCAATCTGAGTCACTATAACCTCTTAGCCTCAAATCATTCTTAGAAGGATAAAATAAACCCATATTGATAGTCCCTTTAAGATATTTCAGAACATGTAGAGCTGCCTGAAAATGAGTTACAGCAGGTGTTTGAAGAAATTGACTCAACTGTTGCACTGAATGTGATATATCTGGTCGAGTCATATTCAGATAAAACAATTTACCAACAATCCTTCTATAAGATTTAGGTTCACATAACAGAGTACCATCAGTAGTACTAAGATGCAGATTACTAGGAAATAGAGTAGAAACTGAATTACAAGATTCCAAACCTGTATCCTTTAACAAATCCAAGATATACTTTCTTTGATTAAGAAGTATTCCAGCTGCTGTTCTGGAGACCTCAATACCTAGGAAATAAGACAAAGGCCCTAAATCCTTAATTGTAAAAGCTTGATGCAGAGAATCCTTAACAATCTGAATATTTGTCAATAAATTCCCTGTAATCATAAGATCATCCACATATGCCACAACAGCTGTAAAGTCTCCATTTTTATCAAATTTAACAAACATGGAATAATCTTGTGTAGATTGAATGAAACCCATATCCAACAGATGTTTACACAATTCAATATTCCACTGTCTAGCAAACTGTCTCAAGCCATAAATTGATCTTCTCAGTTTACATACCATTCCTACTGGAGCCTCCAGGCCAGGAGGTAATTGCATATACAATTCCTCTTCAATATATACATGCAAAAATGCATTATTAATATCCAATTGATGAATAGGCCAATATTTGGCAGCAGCAAGAGCAACTAACACTCTAACAGTAGTGAATCTTGCAACAGGACTAAAAGTGTATTTAGAGTCTTTACCTTTTATTTGTTTGTCACCCCTGGCAACTAATCTGGCTTTACATTTGTTTATTGACCCATCTGGATAAAATTTGGCCTTATAGACCCATTTGCAACCAATTGCAATTTTACCAGGAGGCAATGGAACCAAGTCCCAAGTATCATTTTTCTTTAATGCATCCAACTCATTTTGCATAGCATCAACCCACCTCTGATCTGTCTTAGCTTGTGAATAAGAAGTAGGCTTATGAACAGATAAAACTCTATCAAGAGTAGCTAAATAAGCTGTACTAAAATATGTAAGCTGAGAATAAGTTAAAACATTGAAGGCTTGAGAATACAGAACCTTAGAAGGCTGAGAAACAACATATTCAGTAAATTTCTTAGGAACAGTAATAGTTCTTGTTGATTTTCTCAGGGGAACTATGGAAGAAGATTCAATTTGTTCAGATGATGAAAGATTCTGATCAATAGTAACTGAATCATTTGAAGAATTAATTGCATTAGGAGAAGGAGAATCAGAAGATTGTGGAGATTCATGAAAAAAAACTGGATTATCAGAAGACATAGTTGAAAAATCCAACTGTAAAGGAATAGTACGTGAATCAGAAGAAGATTGTTTGAAAGGAAATATATTTTCCTTAAAGATAACATCCCTGCTAATCACAATTTTATTATTATCCAAATCATATAACTTGTATGATTTTTGAGCATAAGGATATCCTAGAAACACACATCTAAGAGCTCTTGGAGCAAATTTATCAGAGGATTTTACAGCCGCATAACATAAGCAGCCAACAACTCTCAATCTTGAATAATCAGGCAACTGCTTCATTAGAACTTGAAAAAGAGATTTCCAGGATAGAACTGAAATTGGCATGATATTGATCAAATGAGTAGATGCTAATATACAATCACCCCAAAATTTGATAGGAAGATTAGCATGTAATCTAAGAGCTCTAGCCGTTTCTAAAAGATGCATATGTTTTCTTTCCACTCTACCGTTCTGTTGGGGATTACCAGGTGCAGATTTTTGGTAAATGATACCTTTTGTCAGTAAAAAGAGAAGTACAAGATTCCTGAACAATCTTTGTCCTATTGTCACTCCTTATGATCTTTACTGATTTAGAAAATTGATTCTCAACATGAGAAAGAAATCCAGCAATAATGTTTGGAACCTGTGTTTTATTATGAAGCAAATATGTCCAAGTAGTCCTAGAATGATCATCTAAGATTGTAAGGAAATAAGATGCCCCATTCAAAGAAACAATTCTATAAGGTCCCCATAAGTCAATGTGCACTAATTCAAAACATGCTGAAGCTAAGGAAAGTGATGGGGAAAATGGCAATTTATGATGTTTGGCTAATATACAAGCCTCACAATTAAACTCAGAAATTTTACTACTAGAAGCAAAACCAGATAAATGCTGAAATTTAGTTATGGACATATGCCCAAATCTGGCATGAAAAGTATCAAAAGAGAGTTCACAATTATTACATTGTTTAACAGAAGACTGTATACAATCAGAAGATACTAAGGAAGCAGAAGAAACACAGTGTTGTGCTGAATTTGCATCTGACAAGAGTTTGTATAAACCCCCATGTCTGATGCCAATAGCTTTGACATTAGCAGAAAGGTCCTGGAATGAACAGGAATTTGATTGAAAATTAGCAATCAACTGATGTTGATCAAGAAGTCTTGCTACAGAAAGCAAATTATGCTTGAATTCTGGAATATAAAAAACATTTGATAAAGTGATAGAAGAGTTTAAAATGACAGAACCAGTGGTATGAACAAGTTTGATACTACCATCTGGTAATGCAATATGTAGAGGTTGATCTAGTTTATGTATGCTAGAAAACACATCTAAAGTAGTTGCCATATAATCACTTGCCCAAGTATCAATTATCCAGACATGTTTATCATTATAAGACAATGCACAAGAAGCAGCATTAAAAGCTGAGATAGTACCTGCAAAATTGATTGCAGAAGCAGAATCATAAGATGTAGCCTGCTGTTGATTCATGAATTTGAGAAATTCCTTGTATAAAACTGCATTGTTATCATCAGATGAAACATTAGAAGAAGAAATCTCTTGATCAAGAGGAGATTGGACCATAGGCATAACAGCAGTTTCTTGAACATAGCAGCAAACTTAGAACCAACATTCTTCACATTATTTGTGACTTTCCATTTGTACCATTCAGGATAACCAACCAATTTAAAGCACCAATCCTTCAAATGCCCTCTCATTTTGCAAAAATCACAAAACCTATCAGTTTTATTCTTCTTGTCCTTGAAATCCTTTCTCTGTGACCAAGCAGCCTGATTCAGTCTAGAACTAAAAGAATTATTATGAACACTCATCAAAGCACTCATTTCAGTAATCTGAGAATTAGCCAAAGAATTCTGCCTCTCAATTTGCTGCAACATGTGATAGACTTTATTAACAGAAGACAATGAATCTAAACTCAAGATATTAATCTTAGCCTGATCATAAGACTTATTTAATCCAGCAACAAATTGTATCAATTTCTTGAGTTGATCAGCATCAACAAGCTTTTTCATAATTCCACAAGAACATTTTAGCAATACACCACAAGAACATTCAGGCAAAGGCTCCAACACTTGCAACTGATCCCAAACTTTCTTCAATTTGTTGTAATATTCAACAATTGATTCATCATTTTGAACTATAGACATTAAGGATTTATGAATCTCATAAAGCTGAGGTGCATTGGAATGTCCATACCTTTCTTGAATTTCTATCCATAAAGCTCTAGCAGATGGAGTGAAAATAAAACTTTCAGCAATAGACTTTTCAATAGAGTAAAGCAACCATCCTGTGACCATATAATCGTTACGTATCCATTTCTGTAGATCAGGAGAATCATCAGGAGGTCGAGATAGCGATCCATCAATGAAGCCTGTTTTGTTCTTTGCACCGAGAGCTAGCTGAACACTACGACTCCAATTCACATAGTTGTTACCATTAAAAAAATTTTGCCCTGATTGTGCATTCAAATTATCATTGGAAGAAAGAAAATAAGGATCATTATAATTGATCGCTGATTTCATTCCTAAATTCACAGTTTGTGAAGAAGATGCGTTAACATCCATAGGTGTTTGATGAAATGTCTAAAAGAAAGTCAGATTCAAGATAGAAATCTAACAAGATAAAATGTAACAATCTGATATTGATACAGATCGAAACAAATCAAACAAAACGAAACACAAAACAAGAACGAAATCTGATATTGATAGAGATTTCTAAACACAAATCAAGAAACGAAGAAAAGAAACTGTATTAATGAAGAAACGAAACAAGAAAACTGAAGAATTGAAGCTTCAAACCAGAATTTTTAATGGCGGAAACAACGTATTATCAAGTCTTCTCGCTCTGATACCATGAAAACATGAAGCCTCATCCTTCATCTTTACTTTGAGAAAACCAGAAAAATAAACTGTATTGTAATCATGATGTTTATAAAGATGTAAAAATGAACTTCTTCTTTCTACTCTCTATTCTATCTGTCTATATACAAGCTGAGAGAGAAACTAATTTTCCCGCTCTTTCTAACTAACTTTGACTATCCTATATTTACTTTGACTAGCTAATTATTTACAAATTAAACTAATTTATTTACAAACTAATATTATATCTCAATACTTACATATGCCAAATTATAAAATGTAATATATAGGTTACATAAAAAACGTTTCGAAATGATTGATTATTTTTACTCAAATAAGATTCGTCGGTTATAAATACATAATTGATTATACGACCATTCAGTGTGGTCGAAAAGATTATTGTTAAAAATCAATCCTAAACGGTTCAAATTTACATCACCTCAATTCATATTTTTGATCTTACAAAATATCAAATTGCTACACGTGATCTAAATTCGACTGATATTATAAATTGGACGATAATAATGATGTCATTCATCAACTACGTAAATCGATCATATCAAATCTATTCGGCGATCATAGAAGAATCTGAAAAAATAAACAAAACGTTAGCACTATTACCGACTGATCAACTAAAAGTTTTTAACACATTAACAATTTTTGATCGGTTATTAACACATTAATATTACGATTGCTTTCATCGATCGGTTATAGGTATTTTTCTTAAATAATGAACTTATGCCTTTACTTAAAAGTGTGATATACGAAATGTATAACCTCTTGTTTTACCATTTTAGTGACGAATGGTAAAAACTACGATACAAAGTACAGAAGCTTGTCTATATATGACAAGTATGAATGTGTAAACATATCGTTCCTGAATTACGTGTTGGAATATTAGCGTGATTGACGTTTAATTAGTACAGTACTATAATCTAGTTGTGACCAACCAGGAGTAACTAGGAGATTTTGCGAATCCAACTAACCACTCCAACTTCAACAAAAAGAAGAGTATTTTACAAACAAGTAAAGAAAAAAGTATATATAGTTGACTAGGCTAAAACAACACTAAAACTTAATGGTTAAATGCATGAAATAAAAAACTTCAAAAGAGTCTATACCGCAACTCCAGAAATGGCCCCTCTTGTCTCATCTTTCTTGTGCGTTGTTTTCTGAGCCACTTCTGTCTTTCCCACCAAGTCAACTTTACCATCCAACAAAACTTGATCTTCCCGTCCTTGGGTGAAATCTTAACATATTTACATGACCCTTTGGATCACTAGTTGCTGTACTATAGTATGAAACGAAATTGATATTGTCTGCTGGAGCATTATAAGTGGGATACATGAACTTTGACAGGTTTACTTTACTTGCTACGTACTACTAGTTGATAGGAAATTCATGCATAGTTTTATGATTTCGGTCGACATACACAGTTGTATTTCAACCAAGAGATCCAGATCGTTGAGAAACATGTGTGGCCGATACCTCATCAAAAACATGGCGAATTCATTGTTAATTAGCACCCATTTTTCAACATTATATCTATTATTCTTCTGTCCCATTATATTTAATTTTTTAACACGTGTTTTAAGGTGAAGATAAAAAATACTAATTATATTTAATAAAATATTTTAAAAATAATAATTATGTGTAAGTATGATTTTTAAACACTTTAAAATATATTTTAAAAAGTCAAAAAGCAAAAATGGGACAGAGGGAACATTTAAGAGCTCCTGATTTATTCATTTAATTAGTAATAACATAAATTAATTTTATTATCTAATAGGCATATAATTCTTTAACTTTAAATTTAGGTCTCAAAGAACCTGAGGCCTGCCGAGATATATAGCCTAGCAACATATAAACTGACTAATAGCTTTGAGCAACTACTATAAACTCGTATCTTTAAAATCGAACTGTAAAAAACTTCGTCGGATATAACTCAACAATACCTAGGTGGACCAAACATAAAGATACATATACAGTAATGGGGGATGTTGAATCAAAATGTAACACAACATGTAACTTGACTGCTGATGAGGGACCTGGAATTATAGCTAGCAGACACAAGTCATAGATTACAAGCACCATGAACTCGTAAAAATGCACGATATATGCTCAACAAAACCACCCTTTTCACTTTATTATGTGGATTTTCTTTTCACGCCTCTTTATCTGGTGGTTGCATTCTCGGAAGAATGCTGAAAAAATAAAACTAATATTTACTTATTATTGATCCATAAAATAAGCCGCACCAAATAAGTTGCATAGTACCCTATTTTGTGAGATGCTAAATATTGGTATCTTAGATCTCAATCCATTTTAATTCCTTGTAACTCCTCTGAAGTGGTAACAAGAATGTAAAGTTATTTCATATCATGTTGACTTTGACCCTCTTCTTGACACTCATCGTTAAACTTGTTCTGGTACATATTGTTTTGCGTGAAGTCCAGGAGTAGAGAACTAGTTAGTGTTGGGACACCCTTACCCACTATGGTTTGGTTGGTGCTGAAGAAATTGGTCCGACTCATAAAGAAAAAGTATTAGTCAAGTCACCTACATCAGTCAAGGACAAAAATAAGTGACCTACTTAAGTCAGTGGAGTGTTGGTTTTTGGATAAAACTGAACCCGAAACCGGAAGTCTTCGGTTTTAAAAATTGAAAACCGCAATCGCAACCGAACCATCGGTTCAGTTTCGGTTTTAAAAATCTCGGTTCGGTTTGAATCAGTTCGGTTTCGGTTTTAAAATAGATTAAAAATAAAAATAAAAACAATTATATAATTATACAAAAAAATTTAACTAAAAAAAATTCTATCATCCCAATTTCTATGATAACAAATAAAGTCGAGTAAGAAAAGCGCAAGAAATAACTTCACTCTGGAAAAATCTGAGCAAAAGAGTGACATAATTATTATACTTCTAAATTCGAAAAACACACGTCTATATCATCGAGAAGTTAAAT